>VYZU01052805.1:0-28857 GCA_013401355.1 Ceyx cyanopectus | reverse complement strand
TGTATATATTTGTATATACCTCATTTCATTTTTTGATTAAATTGCTTTAGTTCCTTTTTCGAATCACTAAGTCTCTCTCCCTTATTCCTTTTCTCTCCCCTTTGGGGAGGGAGGGGGGTTAAAAGAGAGAGGTCTGTTATCGGTCTGGGGGCTGCCCTGACCCCAAACCGCGACAGGTGGCCACTGGCACAGGGTGCCCAGGGAGGTGGTGGAGGCCCCATCCCCGGAGCCATTCCAGGTGGGGCTTGAGGAGGCTCTGAGCACCCTGCTCTAGTTGAGATGTCCCTGCTCTCAGCAGGGGGATTGGATGAGATCTAAAGGTCCCTTCCAACCGACATTTCTATGATTCTGTGATTCAGTTGGCTACATATTCTATGCTGAAACTGTCACAGAAACAGAAAATGGGCAAGGAGACGTATCTGCACAGTAAAAATACCCAGTAAACTAATATTTTTAATATTAGCTGTTACATACAGAAGACATGAGAAGAACAAAAACAACATTCCAAACAAATAATTAAAATTGTAAAATCAGCATAAAAATGTGTTAAGAAAAGATCCCAGATCAAGTGGCTGCACTGCATATGGTGACCTTTACAATCACAGTAAAGGAAGTAAGTGCTAGAGACTTTCAGGAGGCTCGTTGGGGGAGAGCAGCTGCTTCGGGCACATCTTTCAGTGCACTCACCCTGGAATGCGTGGGAGAGGGACTGGAGCAAGAGGATTGCTTGGCTATAAGACATGGAGATCAGTCTTGTGCAGCCTCAGACAGGCAGAATTACTGCTTTCCTGATGGCATTTGGTTTTTCCTTCCTTGTGTTGTTTTACAGGGTTTGGAGTTGTATTTAATAAAACATCAGGTTCTGCTGGCCTGACCCTGCCAGCACTGTAGACTTGGAACAAGCTTCCCCAGGTGAATTAGGGCCAAGACCTGGTCCAGCAGGAGCCTGCGTAAGCAAGGCCTGGGTACAAATATCTGTACTGCATTCAGCACCTCCACCCAGTGGGCTGGCTTTGGTTTCTTGCTTTTTATCTATCAGAAGAAAAGCTTATTTTATTTCCTGATGCTCTATCTCTCTTTTGACTGATTCAAATTGGCCCAGTTATGCTCCCACTGTATGCTCAGTGGCTCAGCCCCTGCATCTCTCTTGTATGAGACTGGGCTCACTGTTGAGACATCACACCACTCCAGTAGCTCATCCTACAGCAGCGCAGGGTCACCAGAGACAATACAAGCCACGGAAGTTTTGACATTCCTGCCGACTGGCCACCTTTTTTTTCATTCACATCCATAGATCTAGAGTTGTATATTTTCATTCTTTACAGTAAAATCAAAAATAAAATAATATTAAGAAAATTTCCTCCATGATAAGAGAACTAAAACCCATAAGACATTTGAAAGAAACCACAAAAATTTGCATTGTGTTTGCTTCTGAGTTTATATAAAGATTTTGCTGCAGCTGCTTCAAAACTGTGGTCCATTTCACATTACACAGCTCATGTTCCTTGGTGTGTCATCCCTGGCCTTTACCTGTATTTGTACAGCAGCTAGTGCTACCAGAACTAAGTAATGTCTAGCTATGGTCCACATTTGAAATCAGTGCACAGTGGCAATTTTATACTAGTTGAGAACACAGTGATGCTTTAGAGCTTCAACTTCTGTTCCCTGCCCTAGGACTGGAGGTCCAAACACTTCCTCCACTACAGAACCTGCTATTTTTGATTCAGGTGAAAAAGAATTCAAGAAGGATGTGCCAACCTTATTGATTCCACCAAGGCCTACCCTCTCTGCTGATCTCAGTAAAGCTTACAATCACATAAATAAAACATCCCTTTACAAGTTGTCCCACTAAACCTAGCTGACCTTCAAAATGAAGGCTGAACAGAATAACTTCCGTTTTCTGTTCCAGTCTTTCCAACAGCCATAGCAGACTGTGAGAGCACTGTGCTTTGGCTGAATCAGGTTTACTCTGGCTAACAGGCAAGGATAAAACCAGGCTGTAAAATCTGAATTCAAGGTTCACATCAAAGAATTTGGTTGAGGCTTTTAGAAGAATTAAATTCCATTTGAAAAACTGAAATTAGAGTTCAGTTTTTATTTAAGTGCAGCTGAACCCATTCTGTTAACCAGTATGAATAAATATTTTGCATTGGCTTTCCATCTGATGCGGCTGCATATTCTGAGATTTAAGAGAAGTCTTGCAGATCCCTAAAAGCATTTTTAACACTAAAGTAGGGTAATACTTGGGACTTACATAGCACTGTACATTTGAAAAGCACTGTATGAGTGTTAATTCTCACAGCATCCTTGTGAGGTAGGTAAGTGCTAGCATCACCATTTTAGAAAGGGGGGAGGGCCTGGTCCCTGCTGTTGTCACTTGGCATAGCACTGGCCCTTAAACACTTGTTCCTTTTTTACACCAGATGAGGACCTGGCCCCAGAAATTTTAAGTGACTTACCCAAGGAACAAGCATGTATAAAAGGAAGAAGTACCCAGGAGGACTTCTGTAATGAGAAATCAGCAACTTCCCATCCTCTTCAAGAAAGCAGTTCTGATGCCTCTGCTTACAAGAGCCTGTCTGATCCAGAAACCAAGCAAAGAGAGGCACCTGCCACTGAGCTTTACAGTTGCTGTTTGCTTTGATCTGCATCTTCCAGAACAGCTCCCACAATTACCATGATAGCAAGCTGAGAATATGCAGGTGTTAGCAACAAACTGTAGGACCAGAAACTTTGAAGAACCACTCAAAATACCATGTGTTGTAACCACTAGTGACCATAGAGGGGAACTGCAGAGGGGTGTTTGAATATAGCAGCGTGACAAGAAGGCTGCTCTACTTAGCAAGCAAAGGAGATAATGCTGGGACCAGGCACACCACACTGCTGGGTCGCTTCATTCCCTTTCTCATGTCCCTGGTTAAAGCCTGTGTGCTACTCTAAGATGCTGCCCCTGTAAAGTAGAACTTTGCATTTTTCAGTGCAAAGAGACAACAGAAGATCCACAAAGCCAGTGCCACAGACATCATTCCTATGTCTTGTTTGCTTCCTTTTGAAGTGAAGATTGCCCTCACTGAGGTTGAAGGAACAGTTGTAATCCCTCAAAAAGGTACTTAACAGAGTGTCATCAGTTGCTTAGTGTTTATCAGGGTTTATGAAACTCAAAAATGTGTTAAATCAGTGTCCCCAGTAACTGGTCTCTTTCCAGCAGGAAAGAGCCTTCAGGAGAATGGTCTCATTCAGATAATATGGATTAAAAGAAGGAATGCAGAACAGGAGAGAGATTTTGAAGATTGAGGGTCTTCACTGGCAAGCCCCCGAGCCAGACAGGACTCATCCTGACTTTGTACACCAAGGGCTCTGCCTCGTGATCCTGAGACAGCTAAAGCCATTGCAGCACTGGGACACAGCCAGCAGGGCTGGCCAGGATGCATCCCAGCCAGCACACTCCTGGTGAGGGGACAGCAAGGGAACAACAGACCCCTTCAGATGCATGTGCTTCTACTGCCTCGGCTAGAGCTACCCAGAGAGCTTGGCCACCAGAAACTGCACCTCTGAGGGCCAGGGGAGAGGAGAGGGCAGGCCACTTGATAACACTTCAAAGATCCTTTTCTGGAAGTATCCAGTGGTCGGTGGTGGAGCAAGCCAAGATGAAAAAGCACACAGAAAAGCAACTCCGGTATCTTTAGGAAATTGAAGAGTACTCATTTCTAGAGCAGAAGAAAGAGATAATAAAAATGTCACCTTTTAAATAAAGCTCGCTTTATCACATATGTATTCTTCTCAAAGCAAAGGGAAGTTCAAAGTGCAGGGGGGCTCCTCTGAAGGGCTGCCAGCTAAGGACTGAGTGTGCTGGACTGAGCTATGACAAGGAACTGTAAATGAGACTGCAGGGTGCTGTTTGCTGACACGCTGGGAGGATGGTGGGGTGCACCCCAGTGCTTAGGTTGTGCCTTAGCTGGGTCAGTCTGGTGCAGGAAGAGATTTGCAACCAGTCAAGCCAAGTAACAGCAGGTGAGATGCACACAGAGCTACACTGCAGGGTTCAAGCTGTGGCCAGAAGATATGCAGTCCTGATGAATGAAGATGTTTCATGGTTCTAAATCCCCTTAGCAGTTTATTCCATTCAGGCTCCAGTGCGCCAGTGAATGAATACCGACAATATTACACAAGAGTATTAAAAAGAAGAGATTACACAGGGCTGTGCTATTTACAATGCTTTCTCTCTCAATACTGCAGCTGACCTTTCTGTGCTCTTGTCTGAAAAGCAGCAGATGACTCCAGGGGTCAGGATGGTTAACCTAGATTTTTCTGTCTGCAATTGTACCAGTGCAGGAGTCAGGGGGAGGCAATGCCTGTTCCCCACCCAGTCCCACCATGCAAGGCCAGGAAAGAGCAGAAGACCCGCTTGGCACTCTCAACACCAAGCAAAAAGCTGGCAAGGTTGGTAGGGTTTCCTCAGCTGCTCCCTGACCCTGCTGTGCTCCTCACAGAGAGGAGTTCCTGCTCTGCTGACTGCAGCGGGGACTCAGTGCCAAGCTTTTGCCTGGAAGGGGCTAGGCATGCTAGCCATGGAGACTGTGGTGATATGCAGCCCACAAGGCTGGTCTGGAGGACTGCCCCTCCTACTTGCTCTGCCCACGTGAGTGTGTGCAAGGGGCTGCTGGGGTGTGCGTAGACTGGAGTTGTTCAGTCTGCTCCGGCTATCCCTGTTTGGCTGCAGGATTGAAGAGGTGCAGGAACCCTCTGCAAAGGAAGCTTTTCTTTGCACAACTAAGTGCACTCATGTCTTAAAGCAAGACATTGTTTTAACAGTCCCTGGGAGCAGCCCTAGACATACAGAAGGAAAAATCACATTCAGGATGGCTTCAAACAGAAACAAAGCTCACTGTTAGATATCCTAAATAATAGGGAAAAATATCCATATGATCACAACTGAACTTGGATTAAAAATCAGGGCAATCTCCTTCTATAGATTTTTAAGAGAGCCTGAAGTCAGAAGTAATCTTGCTTCAGCAGATGGGCAGACAAGCCAATCAGAGAATTTAGATCAGGGTTAAACAGGCTTTTCCAGCCCTGTCAGTGCAGTCTCATTGCATCTCTGTGAGCTCAAGAAGGAAGTAGCAGGCACTTGGAACACACTCAGGACAGTGCTTTTCAGGAAGCTCTGATGAAAAGGGGTTTGTCAAAAACAAGTGGTTCAAACTTGATCCTTTACCACCAGTTGGCAAAACACTACAACAATCTACATCCAAAACCAGGGCCTTGACCGCAGGAGATGCTGAGATGAAGATTCAAGAGAAGTGAATTGCAAGTGGCAGTACTCAAAAGTGCAGTGTGTCTATGGAATATTATTTGTTAGGATACTGGGAGAGAAAGGCATGAAGGTTAGATTCCTGTCTGATATACTGAGGGCCTGCATTAGTTCAAAGTTCCTCATCTGCTCATTACACCTCAGTTGTGCCTCGTGCCTGCAGTACTGTGCAGCTGCACAAACGTGGTGGGGGAGAATGCACTGGCCTGGCTATCTAGAAAGTTCCTGAAATCCCACCAGACTCCTCATTCACACGCAGCAACACTGATTTGTACCTACAGACCCACCCTGAAGCAGTGATCACCTGTGATCAAAGGACACAGCACTGAATGCCGGTGCTCTGTGCTCTCTGCTTGGTGTTCTGCTTTCATTCTGAGTCTGATGGGGGCTGCCCCACATGCTGCTGTTGTCTCCAAAGCTCGGCCCTTATCTGGTATGCTGGTTTTGACTCTACCTCCTGGCTGTCTTTCAGTAGGGGCAATAGCTCCAGATTGTGTACTGAATTTGTAATGCACAGAGACAAATGTCAGTTAAATTCACTTTTACCAATGACTCTAGCAGAAATCTGTGCGTGTCTGCCTACTATTGAAAGCAAGTCTTCTAGCACAGTGCATGGCCAAACCTCCTTTCCATCAGCCCTCCTCTTCCCAACCATTCAGCATCAGTTTCAAGACTAGTAAGTAAAATGCAGTAGCACAACATTTCTGATGGGGAAAAGTTGAATGAGTAGCTACTGCAGGGACAGTCTAAGCTTTCTGATGTGGACTCCACACTGAAGTAAGCTGTATTCAGAGAAAGCCATTGAAAAAAAAAGCCCCAAAGGTAATGCTTCAAAGAAGAAAAATCAACATCACCAATGTGTCTAGAGAAATTGAGATCTCTCTCAGGGGTGAACGCAGCTACAGCACCTGAGATATAACCCACATTGTTCAAAGACTATTGGCACTCCACCTAGCTTCTCTTTCTGAAGTTCTCTTCATCTCTGCTCTCTACAGCTGATAGCGCAATAAGCATTTGGGCTGCATAGTAAGTGGCCATGATGATGAAGCGTGAGTAGGGCACGGGAAAGCAGAACTCGTTGAGTGCGATGGTCAGATCCGACACCATGAAGAGCATCGCGCCAATGCAGGCCGACAGCTTGGTCCATGTCCAGAGGTCGTTGCACAGCTGCATGCCAGCAACTGCTCGCCAGCCCATGAAGCCAATCAAGGCAATGTAGACAGCTACCAGGTAGGTGAATGGACCTGAGAGGTAGGAGTACAGGAAGGCATAACAGGAACTGCAAACAACGCCCATCAGCAAGCCGGCTTTGAGGTCCAAAGGCTTCATGCCAAAGGCTGAAGAGTACAGGATGTGTGTGATGGCAAACATCAGCAGACCTGTAAAGAGGCATTGACATAGCAAGTGTGACCTTTCATCAGTGACTGTCAGTTGGTAGCAGAAGAAAATGAGTTTTAAATATATTACAACAAGCACAGCCATTAATGCTTTCAGTGGGAACCATAGTGGCCGTTTGGGATCAGTATGTCCCAAGATTTTACAGTATGTAAAATCTGTGCCTAGATCAGCCTTACTTCCAAGCTCCTACCCTAAGAAAGAGCTCCAGGGCATATACAACTGCAGCCAAGTACAGCTCTGGTGTGATGCAATCCTTTTTGCTGAGAGGATGGATGAACTAAGCTGCTGCAGAAGGAATGAAGCTTATTTTTCAGGTGGTTCCTCTGCCCTTCTTTGGACAGAAGGGTGGAGGCAAGGCAGACCAAAGATTATCCCCTCTAAGTATCCAAAGTGTTTTGCTCTTTGGTCACATGTGGAACAGGAAGGCTGGAATCAGAGCAGTGTAGGAACAAAATGTGAAAAAACATACCAGTCCCTCCAAACCCAGACACAAAACACGGCTGTATCTAGCCACAAACCTAAAGGAATTCAAGGACTAAATCTGACTCCTGGTCCATCTCTGCCCATAGCTAGGAGAACTCTAAACTGGGAAGAAACATCTGGCATATTTCAGGGACTACACCAATAATATCTGCCAACACTTTTATGGCTACTTGCAAGATTCAGATGAACCTTAGCTGGAATCAGTGAAAATAAAATATCCCAGTTCCCTTCTCAGTGAACACACCTGAGAAATGTCAGACAGGGGTGTTGGAAGGTACTGCCCATGTGTTATTTACTTGCCACTAATCCACTTGACCCAAAATGTCACAATGTATTGATACAGCTACTGACTATGGGCTCTCATGCCAACTGTAGCTATTGGGCCCCAAACTGAAACCAGCTCCTCTGGTTCCCAGACCCATACACACAGCTGTCCTACTTTATCCTGGCAGGATTATTAGAGTATCTGGAAGTTTTCATGCAGCTCTAAAGATATGGGAAGCTGAATCCTCCAGCAGCACACTTGTTTACATTTAGAAATCATAGAAATCATAGAAATGTCTGAGTTGAAAGGGACCTCCAGAGCTCATCCAGTCCAACCCCTGCTGAGAGCAGGAACATCTGCAAGTAGAGCAGGGTGCTCAGAGCCTCCTCAACCCCACCTGCAATGGCTCCAGGGATGGGGCCTCCACCACCTCCCTGGGCACCCTGTGCCAGTGGCCACCACTCTGCTGGGAAAGAACTTCTGCCTTACTTCTCATCTCCATCCACTCCTTGCTCATTTCAACCATTGCCCCTTGGCCTTTCACTGCAGGCCTTTGCAAACAGCCCCTCTCCAGGCTTTGGATCAGCCCCATTCAGGCACTGGAAGGTGCTCTAAGGTCTCCCCAGAGCCTTCTCCAGGCTGAACAATCCCAGCTCCCTCAGCCTGTCATAATTTAAAACATGTTGCTGTGGTGTCAATAAAATCTAACACTTATATGGAGACAGCTCAAAGAAGGGGAAGTGTCTCCCTTTGGGCAGGACCAGATTGGACATCTGGTGAAAGCTCAGCCATGGTGGGATGGGAGGGGAACCCACAAGAAAGAGGGCGCTGGTGGGGATCTGGTCTGCAAAGTGAGGCTGGAGAAAACTGACAGTGTGAAGGGGGAGGAAGAGACCTATGAAGGAGAGCAATGAGGAGCTGATGTTTCAGAGAGCAGTCCCACATCACAGGCACAGCACTGAGGAAACCAAGGAAGGATTTGGGACCAGAGCTGTTTATGGTATTATATTTCAGAAAAGGATAGAGCCCTGGGGGCAGTAAGGAAAAAAAGGTTACTTGGCCCTAGCAGTGAGGAGTGGTTTCTCCTTCAGTGGCATTATATGGAGGATTCTGGAATGGGGAACTGAAGAACGTGTTGGCCTTCATGCATGCAGCTGGCAACTGGAGGAGGAGAGAAGGACAAGATGTGGCAGCCAAAGAGAAGCTCAGAAGGCAAGAGGAGTTTTGTGATATGTAGTGAGACTGGTCACAAACAAGGGAGTCAGCTCCCAGGTTTGCCCATTCAACGTCCACAAATCAAGACAGGAACTGGGGAAACCTGTGACAGCTGTGCAGGGAGTCAGCTGCGTTTTCTCTTGCATTTCTCAGCCTTTGGCTTGGTGCTCCTAACCACACCAGGCAGATAATCCCTTCTCCTCCCTGTCTGCTTCCCTCCCCAGGTTTCCTTCCCTGCCCCTGGAGTTCTCCCCCTGGCAATAAGGGCTTTTTGTTAGTCCTTCTCTTCTTCACCCAATACATAAATGGTTTCTAAGTGTTATTGTTATTATTGTTATTGTTGTTTTGACCTTCCAGTATCTTAAAGGGGCTCCAGGAAAGCTGGGAGGGACTTTTTAGGCTTTTGGGTAGTAACAGAACTGGAGGAGATAGATTAAAACTAGAGATGGGTGGATTCAGATCAGACATGGGGAAGAATTTCTTCCCCAGGAGGCGGTGAGATCCTGGCACAGGGTGCCCAGAGAGGTGGGGGAAGCCCCATCCTTGGCAGTTTCTCAGGCCAGGCTGGATGGGGCTCTGAGCACCCTGCTCTAGTGGGAGCTGTCCCTGCCATTGACAGGGGGATTGGAAATGGATGAGCTTTGGGGTCCCTTCTAACCCTGACAAATCTATGATTCTATGATTCTAAGTGTCTGCTGTCAAATGAGGTGGATCTTGACACTGTAAAGTGTCTTCTGCATGCAGTAAGACACTAGTCAGAAAACAGCATGTGGACTGAAACAGCAAAAATGAAGAAGATGAAAATGTGCCAGGAGGAGGTTTCCAAGCTCTCACTTCCCTATAAAGTAATGAACAAATGTCCTTTTATAAACTCATTGTCTTAAATACTATTCAAATCAGCCCAGTTCCAAACTCCCCCTTTCTTTCAGCCGAAAAGCAATAGAAATTAAACAGAAAGTACATTTTTATCTAGTATTTCTTCTTGCTCTCCTGAAATTTCAAATTGCCACAAACTGTGGAGTAAAAAGTTTGAATATTTTCAGCCATCAACCACAGCATCCTGCTGAGTTCTAAATAGGAGAAAAAACATTTGCAGAGAGGTAAGGATGAAGTGGGGTGGTGTAATTTGTTTGCTAATAGCTGAAACACAAATGTTAATACTTCTCTACAGAAGATGTGAGCTTGGATTGGCATGCACTGAGGCATGCAGGAGATTGCTAGGGATGAAGGCTGAAATTTTCAAAAGGCTTCAAGGGAGCTTTTCTACTCCTTAAGAAGAAAAATGTATCTACACTCACAAAGCAACACTTCTCAGTTGTGAGACTAGGGTAAAAAAAAATCCAACTTATTTGCAGAATAAAACACATGAACCAGGTACAGAATTGCTGTGACTGGCTGACCTTCCTCTAATGTGAAACTGGAGAGAGAACTTGAGACATCTCAGTTACATGGAAATAAAGAAGTCCAGAGAAGTCCATGTACAAAAATGGCCATGGTGAACATCAGGCCTTTAATATTTTCCAAGCCACACAGGTCAAGGAGCAAACCAAAGCCAGGAGGCAAAACAGAAGCACAAGCAGTTGGTTCTGAGGTGACCTGCACTAAGACAGGTACCCATGTTAGAAGGAGGCCTGTTGGTGGGAATGCCAACACTCAGCACAGAGGGGATAGTGACCCAAGAGAAGTCTGGAGCTCCTCAGCAACATGCCCAAGGTTCAGCCAGATAAATCCAATCCTCAGGGCCTAATGTAAACTCCACCAAAATCAGTAGAAATTTTCACATGAACTTTTAATGAGATTGGAATAAACTCTTGGGAAGCAGGATTAAAACCAGATTCAGAGCATTTGGCTTCTCATATCTGGTATTGCACCCACGTCCCTCTCATAAAGAAAGAGCTTGTGGGAATCTCAGAATAAAACTAAATACTGACCTTATGAGAGGCGGAGAAAAGAAGCTTTTGACTTTCACAGCTGACCACAGCACGATTCATAAAAGTTCCCTCATCTCATCAAATTTCTACTGGGACAGTCACAGCAGCCAGTTCATGGTGAGTGTTAATGAGATCCCTGTGCTGGTTAAGTTAACTTCAGGAACCTCACCGGTCAGTTTAGCTATGGACTCAACTGCTGCTGATTTCTTGTGACAGCCAAGGCCAGAGAGAGTGCTGCTGCAGGCAGGTTCAACATCACTTTAAAGGATTCATCTAAGCCATTATGTTCTAGTCTGCAAACTAGCAAAATAAAACAAGCTTGTTTTGCTCTATAGAGAAGAAGACAAGGCACTGTGGTAAGCTTTGTCCTTGATTCCCCATCATTTACGTGTCTTGCAAAACAGACATCTTGTACAACAGGCTGCATGATTCATACTGATGAACCTGCAAGTAGGACAAGATTTCTGGTGCTTTGGTTTCTATCATCCACTTAAACACCTCCCCCAGGCTATGGGCTTGTCTATCAAAACATAAGATCCTCTCCACCTATTCTCCATTGAGGACCTGTAGAACATGGATACTATTTCTGATCCTTGTAGCAAAGGGCTGACAGAGAGTTAGGAGGTTGATACTTCCCATAGCTTCATGGAAGCAGATCGAGCATTTTCTTCTCTTCCCCAGAGATTCTGTGCATGCCACCTTTCCAGCTCCAGTCTACCCCAATTACCTCTCTAACCTCAAGACTCATCCATAGTGTGACTCCTGTAACCCTGGTGGATTTGAGTCAAGGGACAAATGCTTCTCACTGCCTGGGGCTTAAGCTGTACATGAATAAACAAAACACGTGGCCCAGCAACTAATTACTAAATAAAGAGGGTAAGAGCTGGCCACTGTGGCATCTCTTTAGGATTGACACTGCACTCACCATGAATGAAGTAGCCCTGCTCCTGCCAGATGAGAAAGGCATCTCCCACTGCCGAGAAGATGAGTCCTGCTAGGATGCGGCTGGCACTCCGGTGTGACACTAAGAAGTTAATTCCATGAGCCAGAAGGAAAACCCACAGGCAGAAGATGGGCAGACATTTGATGAGGGCACTGAACCAGGAGGGACTGGAAGTTGGCAGCCAGAGGACAAAATAGACACAAGTGGCTTTAAAGAAGGGCACCAGTTTGGGGCCTTCACTCTTCATCTAAAAGAAACAGATATTAAAAAAGATAAATTAATAGAATAATCAGAAGCATCAGTGGAATAAACTGCATAACAGAACCATCTCCTTCCTTCGGAAAGCTGCTTTTTGATGTAAACTGCCAGCTAGCAGCATTTCTACCCTGAGAAAGGCTGGATGAACTTGACATGATCCTCAGCCTAGACCTTTGTGACCCTCTCTGCTGGAAACACTTCTTAGCTGTCAGGATGTGGTTTGGGTGGTGGAGTTAGAGGAAGTTTTAGATACCTTTTCTCTTTCTTTCTTTGACAGAGAACATTTAGGACATCAGTCAAACTCCTCTGGTGGTACTTGCCACCTATCTCAGGTTTAGACTAATCCCTTTTATACAGTTCCTTTCCTGTAGCCGCCAAAACAATGCACTCCCAGGAATATCTTGGCAGCAAACAAGACAGTAAAGTGCAAATCTTCCCTTGCATTTTGGCAAATCCTCTTGCTTAGCTCCTTGCAGATCACACTGAGCACACAATCTCTCTTCTATCCCATTCTCTATCCTGCTCTGTAACCTTGTGCCTGAAGACTGCAGTTGGCATCACCACATGACTTCAAAACCCATCACCTCAACCTCCCAGGTGAGGATGTCACTTCCTCGGTTGACTAATATCAACATTACCACATGTTGCTTTGTTCTAGCATTACACTAATAATAAATGTCCCATGTTGCAGGAAGTGTTTTGACTCAGGGCTCTGCTGTGTAAATCCAGACATAAAAATGCAGCATGAGCTGAGGCTACTCATAACAAAGCCACAGCAGACCTACAGGCTCCATAGGCTGAGACATTGGTAAGACACATATTGTGTTCACCTGCCTTATTGGGACACTTGTGCATTTTAGTGCGGGTGGGGAAAACCCCCACAGGAGAAACAAAGCTGTGATTTTGTTTTCTTCTGGAGTGCAGCTGAAAGTCAAGGCAAGGAGCAAAAGAATAGACAGGGATTACCTCACATGCCTGCCTGAACTGTGTCCTGGGGTCTTTTAGGAGGCCTGTTTCCCCCTGCAGCTAAAGCAGTGCAACCTCCAGAGCCCCCCTGTAAGCAAGGGTTCACTCTCAACCTTCTCCTGTCTTTTGTAAAGCAAAATCTGGTTGCTTAGTATCACAACTTCCCAATACTTGTGGCCAAAGCACACAGAGGGCTCATACACTGAAAGAGGACACAAAGAAGAATTTAGAGGCATCAGAGCTGTGTTCACATTGCAAAGTCCATCAGAATTTGAACACAGAATGGCCAGGGCTGGAAGGGGCCTCTGAAAGTCATCTAGTCCAGCCCCCCTGCAGTAAGGTCATCTAGTCCAGCCCCCCTCAACTAGACCAGGCTGCTCAGAACCTTGTCCAACATCTGGGGTGCTTATCTCATGCAAGGAACCCATGCTCCAAAAACCTGCAAAAGAAACATTGGTCTGTGCTTCCAAATCGCTTGGCCCTATTTCTGCTTCCTGCATCATGAGGCATTTCCATAACACAAAACCAGTGTCATGGTTCGATGCGAAGTGCCTGGCATAGATAACCTGCAGTGGCTGAAGACTCCATAGCAAGTATCTCCATGCTTACAGCACTCAGTTAATAAAACCTGAAGTCATTCAGGAGCTTTTACAGACACAAGCAAAGGGAGTCAGGAGAAGCTGGAAAGCAGAGACAGAGGCAGTGGAAGGCATCTTTACATGCAGTATCTAAAAATGGGAGTGCAATCTCTGAAGCAGCAAGACCACAAATAAAGGGCATCCCAAGAAGACAGTGCCTTCAAAATTCTTCTCACATCTGATGGAAATTTCCCCAGCATATGTGCAGTTTCTTAGAAGTAAGGTATTTCATTATTCCTGTATACATTATTCATAGGCCAGCACAATTTTTAAACACTCCATTAAACAACCAGGCTACACAATTCACTCCAAAAGGACATCAGCAAGACTTTAACTTGCTTGCATTACACAGGGAGCACATCATGAGTCCTCTACATAGGCTGTCTAAATTAATCACCATTTCCCACTTCTTGTCTACATTCCTTGGGAGAATTCTGGTAGCAAATAACAAATGAACTTGAAAGAAAAGTCATAAAAGCCCATGCAGTCTCCCAGCAATGGGAGGTGCCTGAGAACTATCAAGCATCACAGGGGGAAGAGTGGAGCCAAGATTCCCCCTCCTCCAGATCCAGCAACTTGCCCTTCTAAGTTTGTCCTATCCAAAGCCAGTGGCCAGCTCCAGCTCTGCCTTCTCCCTTTCTGACTCTTTTTTTCATTAAAAATGTAGTTGATCTCATTCATCCTCTCAGTTTCAGGCAACAGAGACATGCTTCAAAGCTAGTGTGTGAAAGCATCAGTAGCACTCCAGGTCCCTTTAAGACTCTCAGCTAAGGTCAGTACTTTAGACCCTCTGAAGACAAAAAGTTCATGCTGAAAGATATGTTTCAAGTTCAACCTTGTCTGTGGCATATCACAGAGGCACTGTTAGAAGCATACAGGAGGGTATTTGAAATAATAAACAGGAAGTTTTATTTAATATCTCGTATTAAAACACCTGTGCGGAGCAGTTGCCATTAGAATCACAGCTTGCCCTCCCCTGTGTGCATGCATGATGAGACAGGTTTTAATTATACTTGTCATTTTCCCCAGGAACCTTGCCTTACTGAATATAAGACATACACTTGTACAGAAAGATTCTCTTTGCCTGTTAACCTTAAAATTACAATTTCTTACTATTTGAATGTGAATATTCCAAGCCCAGACAGCATTATTTTAAAATAATGGTTTGTAGTAATTCCATCCTAATAACAGTTAAGGAATTTTTTTCAGGTGTAAGGGGTCAGATTCCAATCTCAGTTACTCACCTATAACCCTGGAATTTACATTTGCAGAGTCCTTAGAATAACCTGCAGCTCAGAGGAGCCCCTGTGCTGGCTCCAACCCAAATGAGTGCCCCAATGAGGGATACCACATGCTGAGACAGGAAGCACATCCTGCTGGGATGCTGTGGCACTGGAAATACTTGGGAAAAGTCTCCTCAGAAAAACTAAGGCAAGCAGAGAGTGAGGCTGGGGGATTTCCCTCCATTTGTATGTGTGGCCAAGGTCTGGGAAGGGGTGATGGGGCAACTTGCCACCTGGAGGACAAGCCAGGGCTGGTGTAGGAGAACCGTGTACCAACATGAGTGGAGTCTGTGGCTTGAGCACATGATTCATGACTGGGCTTGCCTGTACCTCAGGGAAGGGAACATTATTTTTGGCTGCATGGATAGATTGCATCAAACCACCCATCTCCTTCGCACTTGTGTCTTGGAGACAGAACATGGGGCTGTGCTGAGGTGTTGGAAAAGGAAGCACCTTTTTGCCAATATATATTATTTTCATGGGTTTAAGCTGTGTTTTGCCATTTTGTTATAAATTCTATTGCATTTTTCTTCACACTTCTTCTGCCACTGCTAATTTACTCTGGGCTGAAATGCAGCACAGAAACATATTGAGTACAATGACAGGGCAGTATTTCCAAGTTTAAAATTTCCAAACTGAGCATAATTCAGGGCATTTTGTAATTGCTATAACTTGTAAGTTACTTAGAGACTTAAAAAATTAGTTTAAATTGCTGTATAGCCACTACTTCTGTATTTGTGGAATTACAGTGAACATATTAAGCTATTCATATCCAACCAAATCAAATTAAACCCTCCAAAGTTTAAGCACAGTAAGAGGAAGTTGTGGCCTGGTTCTCACCAAGATATTTTAAAAGAGGTGATCTCCAGAGGTCCCTTCCAACCTCCATCATTCTATTGTGTGATCTTCAAACACAACCTGTTATTGGCACATGAAGCTGTCTGGAGGCTCAGGGCTTGGCTATCCACCTCTCTGCTACGGATCCAGAGGTTTACAGTATCCCTTCTTGGTTTGTCTGTTCTCATTCTGCTCATTTCCTTGTTGCTGTTTGTTCAGTAGTGACAGATGATGCTATCACGTAAGTATTCTATCCATGCTGTGATTTGGTATTGGTGTAAGACACTTTGAGAGGTTAGGCTAGTCAGTGGAAAAACACAGTTACCGAAGTGGCAGACCTGAAGAAGTAACTCTGGGTAATAAGGACTGTTAAAAAGATCCCAGTGCGCAAAATACATACAAGATGTAGCACACAAAGATGGACAAAAGCTTCATACAAGAGCTGCTAAGCTGTATCTGCAAATTAGTTACCGGTGACGTGCCAAGAGCCCAGGTGTCCCTTCTGGATGGTCTCTTCTTGCACTTCCCTGCTGTGCAGTACTGAGAGATGCTCAGGATTTACATCTGCAAAGACCAGTATTCCCTATGGGGTGTGTTACTGTGTGTTACTCGGGAACATCTGTGCTGCTCCTCTGCACCACAGATGGGCTGTGCTGACTGCTGCAGGCACATACCTGAGCCAAAAAAATTACAGCTAGCTCCTCTGTCCCAGAATAGGCCACGTCCAGGGAGGCACAGCTACATTTGTAAGCCAGTGTCCTGATTCTCTGTAATATTTTGTAGTCAGTTGTCTGTAACTACATTGCAATTAGGGCAAAGAAAATCCAGCTGTCACAGGGAAGGAGGCATCTTGCACCTGAGGTATGAAAGAACATCAGAAGTTTGTTGCTTTGAAATTCTAAAGCTGGATGAAGTTCACTGTTCCTAAGCCTTGCACTGATTCCAGGAAGTAACATGGAGTATCAAATAATCTTCTCTCCACAAGTCCCCAGAATCAGCCTGCACCAAAAAACAAGTGTACTGTCTCGCCCAGCTACCAGCTGGGGGATCTGGCATTCGCCCACTGAGCTGTAAAATGCTGCTTTCTAGGGGAAGTGTTGTAAAAATAATACCCCAGATACTCCACTGAGCAATACTTGAGTACAACTGTGCACCCTGGCAAAAAAAAACAACAACCTAGGCCATTGTCCTCCACACATCCCTCCCAGCAGCCTTGGCTGGCCAAGTACCATTTTATGTACCCATGGACGAGTAGCTTCCCCTGGTTTCTGACATTATGCATCGTGGATCCTGCCTTGGTTCTGCCCTGCTGTGACAAGAGCTCTTAGCCCTAGTTGTGCGCCCATGTGACTTTGTTGCCATGTATGTTGCCCATATTGCTGCCTCTGCAAGCCCATGGCTCTTGTTTCTCATTCCACAGAGTATGTGGCTCCTTGAAAGGCACTGATGAGCCTGTGTGCAGCCCGAGTCACAGAGGGAGAGCTGCTTCAGCCAGGGGATGGACCACAAGCTCTGTGTGTTCAACAGGCTATGGAGCAACAGGGAACCAACACGATTCCTCGTCAGGTTGAGCCTACAGAAAACCCATCTTTGTGCTTCATCAAAATGAGACCCTAAGGAGAAACCTGTGTGTGCACAGATCCTAGCCAGAGGCAGATGATTTTCCCCAGATTTCAATGACCAGCTTTTGCTGAACCAAGGAGGAACACAGCAGTGCTGGGCAATTCCTGGCCCACAGCCCACAGCAGCTGACTGCAAAGCCACCATCCTTGCTTGCACATTCATACCTTTGCTCAGATGGTGCAACAACAAGCCTTCTGAATGTGTACACACTGAAACAGATATAAAAGAGGGAATTTTTAGGCAGGGAGCCACATATCTGTGTAATAGAGAGTATTCAGCTGTTTGTTACCCAGCTTCACCGTTTACATCTTCCCTATCCTACCTGGGTGGATTGCAAAGGCCAGAGAGGATGAGACAGATGAGATGTAGAGGGGATTTTCACTCCACAGGGTTGCTGAAATATTAGTGCTGATGGGGACAGCCCTAACCAGCACACTCTTGTGAGTACAGGGAAGTTGCAAAACTGTGCTCTCCTGCAGGAGTAAATATAGTCCTGAGGTTGCCTTCTGTCAAGGAAGGCACTGGCTCATAGTTGCCCCAGGTTGTTCCTGAGCTAATCAACCTGCCTGAAATGCTATGTTGGTGCAACATATTTGTGCAATTAATAAGAGGGTTTATGTTTGTGTTGGAGATGCCAAGGGCCAGGCATCCAAGGCAGATGGCTCCCAAACAGGCTCCACATGCTGCAGGAATTTCAGGGTGATAGATAAACCCTCCTCCCCTCAAGTGGAGACAAGAGCATAGAGGCTTCCTCTGAAATGGACTTGTAAAATAGCTGATCAATCACCCATATGGTATGTGATTTGCCTTTGGGAAAATGTGTGTGTTGAAAATGCTCAATCTCCATCACGCTTCTGCCATGCAGTGCATTTTGCCAGGCTTTATGGTGCTTTATCTGAGATACTGCCACCCCCCAGCTCAACTCAGGACCTCCGTTTCTCAAACAAGGATAATGCAGCAAAACTTGGCTCATGCTCAGCTGTCCAGCCAGACCTGTTTGAAAGTAAGTAGCCAAAAAAATCATGGGTTTGTCTGCTAGTAAAGCCTCCATCATTCAGCACAATGAGGGTGACAGAGCTCTGGAAGGGGCTGCCAAGGGAGGTTGCGGAAACTCCTGCTCTGGAGACACTCAAGACCCGCCTGGATCTGGTCTGGGTGTCCCTGCTCTGGCAGGGGGGTTGGACTAGATGATCTTCTAGGTCCCTTCCAACCCCTAACATTCTGTGATTCCCACCTGCAAAAGAACCAGCCTCTCAGCTCAGCCACTTGTGGCAGGAGCAGTGAGTCCAAGGCAGTTCTCCCACTCCCAGGGTCACTTTAACTGCAAAATAAGGCTGGTTTGTTGACTTCTTTCATCTTTCCCTCTACCCCCACAGCCTGGGTACTCTCTTCCTCGCTCCAGTTAAGCATAGTAAGCTCCAGCTGCACTTCCAACTTTGCTCCACAATGGACTGACACAGAGTCCCAAGCTAAAAATATTCTACTTTTTTTTTTTTTAAGACCAAGCTATGGCTATTTGCCAGAAAAATACAATTAAAAATCTGGCACAGGCCCTTGCAGTCCTCGGGTGGTGAACTCAGATATATTGCTGCTCAATTCTTGGCATGGGAAAAGTGGCCCTGTGATGGGGGCACAGGGGAGCAGGCAGTTGGGTGAGGATTAATCAAACTGGCATCCAGCAAGAATGCCTGTGTGGGTCTGGGCTGCTCTCTTCACAGCTGCACACAGAAACAAGAACCACAACAAGAATTTTCATTTCCAAGCCACTCCACCACACTGCACCAAGATTTCTCCACCACAGAGAAGTCTGTGCTACCCAATGCTTTACCTTAGCCATGCTGGGATCTACCACCAAACCCCCTACCATCTCTGGGATGGGAGTAAATTTCTGAAGGGGATTGTCTAGGATACATTTTAGGATAAAACTGCACTGAACACACAATGTATGAAGGATATTTAGATATGTGACCTGAGAGAAAAACAGAGAGAAACATTAGACAAGCTTTGTGGTGTTCTCCAGAGGACAACAGAATAAGCTACAACTGTGAATCCTTGTGCTGTGGTCAGGGAGATGAGCAGGCAGCTCCTACAGGCAGTCTGTCCACCAGACTGGCACAGGACCACAAGCAGGGTTATTTTAAAAACCTTTTCTTGACATGCTGTATCTGTAGCAATCCTGTAGCTGTCAGTATTTTTGGAGATTGTCTTCTGAGTATACTCACCAATGTTTCATTGTCAGCCACCAACAATGTTAAACCAGTCAAGAATTAAAATGTCCCTGGAGGGCTGTAGGAGCTATCACAGACTAACGTTTTCAGGGTAGTCCATTGGCTCTCAGAAAAGAAGCAAAAAAAAAAAATAGCATATGCCTGCCAGCATCTTATCTCAGAGCAAAGATTGCTTTATCCTCCTGGGATTCCATATCTTGCTTTTTGTGTAGCATAAAGGAAGCCTCTCTGAACATTTCCTTTGCTATAACACACACAAAAGAAACCCTGACAGATGTTTAAAAACCTGAACCACAACAAGTCTTTTATTTTTGCTCAGGTCTGCAGTGCTGCCACCACAAGGGCAAGCACTGAGTGAGATCAGGTGGGGAGGGGCTGTGTCTCCCAGTGCTGCCTGGGACCTCGGGAGGATGCTTTGTAGCCACAGGGAGCTTCAGGAGCCAGCCATCCAGCACCATGAAATGCAGTCATTGGCTGTCCCAAGCAATTTGGCTCTCAGCTTGGGAAGGGGCAGCTTTTTGGCTTGCCACACTAAAACCCAGATGTAAAATTTCTACTCCTTATGGAAGCCTCCACAACACATCCTGGGGATGGTTTCCAGGCTATAAGCACACGTTATCAGACTTGTCATTATTTACATCACACTCTCCTGTGAAAGTAGATTTCTGCTACCCAGCAAAAAGCAACGTTAGGTTTTCTCTTGCTCTAAGCACTACCTTGGAGGGGCTAGGTAAGCCCAACATGCTGGCTGTGGGGCACAGGGCCACAGAAGAAAGCAGCACCCCCTTGCAAGGTCGTGGCTGCAGGCAAGTGCCACACACTGACAAGTGCCCCATGAGCTGTGTGGCAAGACTGGGACATCTCTCCATCTTACTAAGTACCTTATTTTAACCTACAATCTATGGGGCATAATGCAGGTCTAAATGAAGGGTGCTGCAGGCATAGGTGCTGTCACAGCCCTTTATGGTAACAGCTAAAGAACCATTAGTGTAGCAGAGCAGGCAGGTAGCTCTCAACAGGCGTATTTAGATGTGTATTTGGAGAGGTGCTACTCTGGTACCCTTCTCATGCTATCATGGGAACAAAATGCTTTAAGAGACAAGTGGATATAAGGTCAAACTATGACAGTGGAGTCACAGATTTTATTTCCAATATTCAGTCTTGTGCCAAGAAGTTTTGACCTGGGCAAGTCAGTATCAGACACAGATGACATGAAGATAAATTGGACTTCCCCAGTCAGCCTCAGCAGAAGTGGAATGAGCAGTTGCGACCTCTAACCCACACAAACACTAACCCACACACACCCAGGTTTCACACTAATATATCAAGTGTTTCACTTGCAAAATCCCTGCTGTAATCAGGCTGCTTATACAAATGTGGACCACACTCACAAATGAGCATGCAGCTGCTTACCAGTGCTATGCCCTTTATACTGAGGGTGGTAGTCCACAGATGTATAAGATACCAGTCAAGTGGAAACTTCACAAATGTCAATTAAGTGATAAACTTGTCATCAAACTCCTTTTATATCAGGGTTGCAGAGAAAATCCATGCAACTTGCTTAGTTTCTCTCACCTTAGATCACATGTCAGCACTTCTACCCGAGCACTCTGGCTGGCTCTGATGTAGGCTGTAACAAAACCAAAAGGCACAAGCAAATAGAGATACAGGAGCCAAGTTATGGTCTCAGCTGGCTCACTTAAGGCTGAGGATCTGCCCAGTGTGTCTAGTATGTGCTGAAACACATGCAGCTGGCTTCATGTCAGACTTACCCTTCATCTCAAGAAATGTTTCCATCAGAAGCTACTAGCAACTAGCTGAAATGCACTCATTTTGAAGCATAATTGGAAATTTCATGCCTGCTCTTGATTGCCACCATATCTGCCTCCAAAGCTGGTATCTGGTGATGGGCAGAAAAATCATCACCATTCACATTTGACAGAAGTCCCAAAGCCAATTCCATAACATAGCTTGTGTCATCTCCCTTTAGTCTTTGCCAGTAATCAACAGGAATTAGTTTTTGGAAGAAAGTGTAGGCTGCTGGTAGGAACAAGGTTGTGCTCTTTAAGTTCACAACAAGGTGAATCAAAACAGCCACCATCCTCATTAACAAGAAGGTACGCAACACAAAAGTCATCCTGCAACATTAAATGAACACGAGACACAAGGGATGACCTTTAAAGCTCCCTTCCAACCCAAACCATTCTATGATTCTACAGTAAATGCAATTTACTGTAGAATCATAGAGAAAAAGAAACCACACCCTGTGCAGCTCTGTGTCAGAGGCTGTGCTGTAAGCCCACAGGCTCTCTGCAGGAATCTGAAATCTTTCCCACCCCAGCACACTCAAAATCTTCCAGGAAAACTCTTGCCCATCTTTCAGCTCTGGTGGTGTGTAATCTCCTAAGCACATTTTTCACCTCCATGTCACCTGGACACTTGTTCACGTTCAGCACAGCACAGAGGGATGCTCTAAACTGTCACTATTCAGAAAGCTGTCATTAGCTTAATGCTATTTTCATTATGACAGTACACGGAATGGCTATAGGAAGGGCACACAAGCAGGCTAGAAGAAGCAACACCCATCACCTTCACTTTGGGCATGCTGCAATAAGCAAAACTTACATCTCTAGTGCAATGACATCTCTGTTGGGCATTGTGTGACATGAAGGGCAGCAGAAAAATTAAGTGCTAATGTAATAGCCACTTAGGCCTCCAGGAGGGAAGGGAGTTACATAACCACCTTTTCTCTGTGCAGGAGTTTCCACATGTTAGCAGAAGAAGGGTTTCAGATGCCATCTTTTCTTAAGAGTCTAATTTCACTGGAGTTGTTATTTCCTCAGTATTATGCAGTTACCCATAGAGAAAGATAACTTTGGGTCCTCAGTTGCACTCAGTGTATTCTGAACAAAGAGAACGGGAGAAATGCAGCTCTGTACATTCAGAGAAATTATGCCTAAGTGCAGGCTTCTGAACTGGACCCATAATCTTCATGGACAAAGCCCACTTTGAACAATAGACCCATGTGACTTGAGTGGTGTACTTGAGTTAATGGAGCCTTTAATCTAAAGCACTGCCTGCAGCAGTGATTGGCACCAACTGCTTAAGTGCAACCACACTGGGACTGGGAAGAGATGAGAGAAGCCTGCACTTTCTAGCCTCCAATGTCAGTTATCCCTCTCACAGCAGCAGCTATGGCAAAAAATGTCAATGTCATAGCAAAAATGCATAAGCTCAGTCTGAAAATATGAATTGCAGCATGTGTCGCTATGCCTGGGCTCTAGCTGGCATAAATCAGGGCAGCTTTTTGCTCAGTAGGACCAAAACTTTTCAGCTTCCCCCAAAAGGTGTGACATACAAATGTGCTAAGCTCCTGCTCAACTCCCCCAAGGTGGTGATTCCTGCACTCGCTTCATTGAGTTCAGAGGTTTAGAAACCTCATTAATTCACAGAAACCTAAATGAATTCATTTAAATTTTCTTCCTTTTTATAAAAGTACCGTATTTCCATAATTGTCTATGTGGTATATAAATGTGCATGTTTACAAGCTCCTGTGTAGTAAAATCCCAATTTATGATATCTAAGTAATTGGGAAAATAACAATGAAAGTAACAATGTTGCATATAAACAAAGAGAACAAGCAAAATAAATCCTTCTCACTTAGATGGTTCCTAACACTTTATTCACTAATGCAGAAATAATACATCCTGTATTTAAGAAGCAAAGGCTGAAATAGTTCAAAGTGTGATCCAGCTTTCTTGTTTTCAAGAACAGTTTGAGGATTCTGGAGCACACTTCCTATCAATAAGCCTTTAAAACTAAGCATAGACCTACTACTGCTACAATTGCCCATAGCACAGAGTCTCTCAGCGTCACTTCAGGTTTCTGTATTCACCTGGACCAGGGTGGTATGGTCCCCCTGCAGAAACTCAAATGATACCCACCCAGTTCTCCAGCCTGATTCAGTATTTGTTACCAGTGAACAGTTTTCCACATCACACCTGACAGGTTTTTTTACCCAGGTTTTGTCAGTGACCTTCACACTCCCCTGAAGTACCATCCTCCATCTTCCCAGGAAGGATGCTGGCTGCTTCCACCTCAGAGAGACTGGGCCGAGAGCTCAACTTGCTTGATGCAGCCAAAATAATATCTCAGCTCTCTCTGTTCAAAGATGTAAATACATCAGAGGACAAAAGGGGATTGTTAAGGCTTCTGGGCAAAAATCAGTCCCAAACAGGCAGTTTCACCTCTTTCTCCAACACGGGACTGTGCTAGGCCAAGAACAAGTCAGGTGCAGGGGGGATGCTGTAGGAATGAGAGCCCATACACCATCCTGCTTGAAAAGACATGCCTGTATCATTTGTACCTGTTCCCCAAAGATGACCTATTCTCAGCCAATGTCCTGATGTTTCCCACACCCTGTTTTCCTCAAGGTGGTGTGAAGCCCTGTACTAAGTTTAGCCCTAACTTTAGGGGGAAAATAGGGTGCCTTTGAGCAAGGAGCATTATGAAAATGCCAGAATGACTGTGTGTCTCCAGGGTGATCTCCTGCACACTTGTGGCACCTGCAATCATGGTGCCTGCTGAGCAGGAAGGTCTCTAGGTCAAGGACTATCTCTCACAAGCTCAGGGTAAAGACCGCTTAACCAATAGTGAAAACAAACAAACAAACAAAGCTGGACCACAAACCACTAATGAGGCAGTCTCAGGTAGGACTTTCATTAAGATGGGGCCATTTATGACTGAACAAGAAGGGAATTAAACCTTACATATCCACAAAGCAAACGTGCCATTTAATGCTGCTCTCGACCTGCACAGCCTTATGCAGAAAGAAAGCAACTCTTCATCGGAGCAGTAGCAAGAATAATCATTTTTAAGCAGGATGCTCCTACTTGCCTAGCAGAGCAAGCACTGAAAGCTTCTCTCCAAGGTGACTTCCAACCAGAGTGAGCATTTCTCACCAGCTGGATCAGGACTGGTAGGCAAATGAGTCTTCTTTGCCACAGCCTAGCACCATGCAAGTCTAGACTGGCATCAGCGGGACCCCAGAGCTTTATCCCAGCTGAGGACCTGGCACAATACCTTTAAAGGTATTCTGGCCCCAGATCGGTTATTTGTGGGCATGTCCGATTGTGCAGCCCCAGGAGAACAGCTTGGCTAGCTCTCCACAGTACCACGGCCTCTCCCCGCAGTCGGGGTGGATGTGCAGCCCCCTGGCCTATGGAGCACACCTGGCAGACAGCAGCCTTAGCCACCCCTCTCCCTGGCTTCCTCTCCACACTGCCTGCTTCCTTGCATGGCTTCTTCCAGCTATCAGCTGTACAGCAGACAGCTTGGCGTTCTGACTCTTGCTACAGGTGTGTCCTAAGGAAGGAAAGAGGGGCAGCCACAGGAGGGCAGGTTATGTGTAAGCACCCAGGGCCATCTGCTGCACTTATGTAGAGGCCTCCACTGTGAAAACAGGAAGCATCATGTCCCTCTCAGCCATGCTCTTCTGGTGTCCTCCCCTCTGAGGCTGATGCTGCAATGTACTGGGAGAGGACATATGCTGTGGACAAATCAATTCCTCTGGCTAATTTGATTATGCCCGAGGTGCTTGTCCCCATCATGTATCACAGCAGCAAATAGCCATGGTGGTTTCAAACACCTGGTCTATCTATGCAGCCAAAGGCAGTGTGGTGCAGAGATAAAGCATGGGACCCACAGGTAGCACCTAGCTCTGCCCAGACCAATTGCCCACTGCTGTTCCCTTCAAAAGATTTCCCAAAGACAGCCCAGCAGCTTCTCACCCTCTGCACAGCTCCAGCTGCACAGGGGCCACACTGTGCTCCTGGGCAGCACACACTACTGCACAACAGTGCTCCAGCCACAGCACAGCCAACGCTGGAGCAGCACAGTGCACTCTTCGAAGGAACGGCCATCTGAAAACACCCTAAAGGTGATGTGCAAAGAACTGCTCCTTAGCAGACTGAAGGCTTGCAGTGGTTTTTTTTCTGAGCTGTTTGAGAGATCAGACACTCAACCCCTTCCACCTCTACAGCCATAGTAAACAGATTCAGCTCTGGTCACAGCCCCTGGCCTCCCTGTCCCTCACAGCTGTTTTAGGTGCCTTTGGTGAAGCAGAGAGTCAGTATGTGAGGGATGAAGCCAGAGAAGAAACATGCTTTTCTACATCTCAACGGGTCAAGTGAAGAAAGCAAGGCTTATTTTCATTTTCCTTTCAAAGTTGCCTTCCCAGACTGTAATTTCTGGTGTAGATGAACCCTTCCAGTTGGAGCTACACTCACCCTTCCCAACACCTATGCATGCCTTAGTCATTGCCTCCTCTCCGAGCGCAGTTCAAACATACTCTACAAGACCACGCCGATTCACTGCCTTTAACAGCCAAGCGCTGCCTCCTGTGAAATCTGAAACAAACTCTGCCAGGTTTTGAGCCATTCCAGTGTCATCCCAGCGTTAAGATTTTTTTATTTCTGTAACCAAGAGCATCACTTAAGAATGAATTTAGCTTACGGCAAAGAAGCAAAAAGGTACCAAAACTCTGGAGTTTTTGAAACACACACAAAAAAAAAATATTATTTTTTTTTTAATTGGCCCTACAATGATATAATGTACAAGCCACTTCCTTCTGTCTCTAAAGATAAAAGTAACCCCAGGCTACTGATGAACTTACCAGGTACATGTTAATAGCTGGAGGAAAATTCATCTGAACTTTCATCATCAGACAATACAAGCTGCCCTACAGAACTGGCAAAGTCAGTTTTGCAAAAAGGGGTTTTTTTTAAAGTTTTGAACCCTGGCTTTGTGGGTCAAGAGCAGGAGAAGGATGGAATTTCTACCTGCGAGAGGGAATGCAACAGACCAGCCACTAAGGAAAATATTTCAAAACAGGATGATAACGTATCCACAGGATACCAGCAAGAGGTGTTCAGCGCGGCGAGGCAGCTCTTCCACCAGCAGTCGGCTGTTGCTGCAGCCCGCGTCAGTCTGACGGTGCGCTCGGACAGATCCCTTCTCTCTAGCGACAGGAGCATGCAAAGCAGCCTGCCCGGCCGCTCCGCAGTTATGGCTGGAAGCGTTCTGTCCTCTTTCGGCTCTCAAACACCCGCTCCGCTTCACCTGCGGGGCCAGCACCTGGCCCTGGCATTGCCGGTTGGAGCCGCGGCTACTACAGGGACCAGCTCTGCTCCCTCAGTCCAGCTGTGCTGCTACTGTCACCTATTGACAGAACAGCGCGAGTCGCTACCTTACTGCTGCTTATGTTAATTCAGCATCGTGACAGCCTCGTGAGACGGGCATCCTGTCTCGTGTCGTTAGATGGTGGAAACGCCGGCCCGGCTTGTCTGGGAAGACGAGGTCTCGGAGGGAGGTCGCCCAGCCTACGGAAAGGTCTGCCCGCCGCAAGCGGCACCCCCGGCCAGCAAATCCGCCTCCGGGCGCTGAAGCGCGGTGCCGGTGAGGGCAGGGGGACGCTCCCGGGCGCTGCTGCGGGGACTTCGGCGGTGACGTTCCGCGTACGGCTGCGAGCGGTACCCGCGTTTCTGACGATACCGAGGGCGAGGGGAGGAAGAGGCGGAGAGCGGCCCGGGAGCCACCGCACCACCGGAGCAACAGCTGCCGGAGGCGGCACTGGCGCAAGGCGAGGGGGCGGCAAGGAGAAGACGGCGGCGGCGGAGCACCCACCGGCCGCGGGGAGCGGCCACACAGCACCAGCGCGGAAGAAGCTTGGGGGATACCGCCCGGGGAAGGGTGCGCGAGTCCCGCTCCCCCACACCCCTTCCCACCGCAACGTCCCGCACTCACCACGGTGACGGGGGACACCATGTCGGCGGCGGGACGCGTCTTGCTCCAGCGGCTGCCAGCCCACTACCTGCCCGCTGTCCTCCCTGACTGCCTGACGGGGTGCTTTTTAGACACCGGTGACGTCACCGGAGAGGGGGCCCCGCAGCGAATGCGCTGCGAAGAGAGGGAGGGGGGCGGCCCCGGCCCCGCCCCGAGGCGGGCAGCGCGGGCAGGCGGGGCGCGGGACGCTCGGCCCCCGGTGGCGGCGGCGTCACCGGCGCCTCCGGCTCGTGTCGCGGCGTCCATCGATCAGCCGTCAGTGGCGTGTCCTGCTCCGCCTCCCCTCCCTACCGAGGGGCGGCCGCAGCAGGGCAGCGGCCCGCGGGGTCACGGGGGGAGGCTGTGGGGTTGCACTGGCCCTTGCGAATCCCGGTTGCAGCCCGTGGCCGTGCCTTGGGGGAGGCGCGGCGATGCTCTTCGAGAACAGGCTCCCCCGCACCGTTGCCCTCCGCTGCAGCAGCAGATGCGAGGTCTCGTTACTCTGGCCTGTCCCTCTTGGCCGAGAAAAGCGCCGGCCCGTTTACCAAAGCGTCTTTGGCGGGGTGCCCTGGGCCAGGCCGTAATCGCCCCGCAACGGACACGCCTCGGAGGCCGGAGGACGGGCTGGCGGGTAGGGCAGGGCAGGGCAGGGCAGGGCAGGGCAGGTCTTTGCGCCGACATCGCCCGCAGCTGCCGGTGCCGGCCGTACCAGGCACGGGGCGCGGGAAGCACACACCGTGTCACTCGCTCTGTCTCGGATCCCTTCTGTCTCGGCTTGGCCTCCCGGTCACCTACCTATGCCGGCACACTCCAGTCCCAGGTTTTCTCCTCCCGGCTTTCCTGGGGCTTCCTGCCTGTCACTCTTCTGCTCCTGGCCTTTCCTTTCACATCTCTATTTATTGCACAGACCTCTCGCCTTCCACCCATTCTGCTCATCCCCACTCTACATTATCCCATTTTTCCCTAAGTTCTTCAGTTCACAGCTGCCTCCTTAACTCTTTCCATCGCCTCCTGTCTTGGGATCTGCAGGTGCTTGGCAGACCCTCTCCATGCAGGGCTGGCCATGTTTTCCTGCCCTGTCCTCACTCCCAGCAGCTGGCAGTGGTCCCTGTGCCCCCCGGGAGTGGGTCCCTCCCGGCTCATCTCCCCATCCTCAGCCACCTGCCAAGGCCTTCCACAGGCTTCAAAAACGTTGGTGTTGGCACAAAGTCAGGGTGAGGAACATGTAATGTGGGATACTAGAGATTGGGATACAGCAGCTCAGGCTTAATGAAGTGACCCTGGGACTACCTTCAATCTGTTTTGACTTGAGGATTAATATTTAAGGATTCAGGAAGCTGCTTTACATGTAATACAATCTTGCTCAAAAGTTTCACTTCATAGCAAAACAAACATGTACTTAAATAGTATATGATTAAATAATCTGTTGTTTGAAGCCTGAGCAAAAGTCATGTTCAGTATTTGTCACAGCAAGGGAACATATTCTACTATAAAGTAAAAACAAAACAAAACCTGTGCAATTCTTTTGCAGTCTTTGTGGAATAGACTGGTATCATGTTTCTGAGGACTGAATGTATACAAACAACAGTCCCAAGATCCCCCCTAGGCAACCTCATTTATATTAACAGCAATGTGTAAACAGAGGCCAGCATTTGGC
>VYZU01052802.1:0-11278 GCA_013401355.1 Ceyx cyanopectus | reverse complement strand
GTAGAGCAACACCTGCTTGTTACAGAGCCTAATGCTAGCATTGGCAGCCTTTTATTTTCCCCGTTTGAAGGTGGAGTCTTTTCTGCTCAATTTCAGAAGTAGATGCTGCAGCTGGTTAAGGGCTGTTGTCACGCTCCTGAAGGTTGTGGCTTCAGCAGAGTACTGTGGTGCAATATGAGACTTCAGCTTAGTGGGAGCACTGGACATGGATGGTCTGGGTGGCAAGAGAACACTTAATGAAGCCATGAGATTCAGAACAGACCAGTTGCTGAACTTGGGGAAGTTCTGGTGCTGATTATTTAACTTTCCAACAAGAGCTGATTTCTGTGCTGCTAAAGTGACAATCTTGAGTGGTGTGACTTGCTGTACACGGTGTAGAAATGCAGTCAGTTTACCACCAGAGAGTTCTAGAGATTTCTTCCATATTAAGCTGTGTGTGGTGTGGTGAGCATTTGAGGTCCTCTTGCTTGGTGCCTGTGGTAGCACATCCCCTAATTTAAACAGCACGTTCAGGAAAGAGACAACAAACATTTTATTATCTTGGAGGAGGCAGTGGAATTGCAAAAGGAAGAGTGTGGTGTGTGGTGTGGATGACTGCCATGGAACTGGGCCTGCTGGGCTGTAGGTATGGGAACTAGTCCTTGGGGAGAGCTACAGTGGCCAGAACAGAGCTGGGGTCGTGCCTGATGGTTTAGCTCAGGATGACACGGCAACAGGAGGAACCAGTGCATCTGTGGATGTCATCAGAGAGACTGGAGGCTTTGAATGGCTTTCAGTTTGTTTTTTTCTTTTAAACTGTCCTGCTGCCTGCAGTGACTGGTTACTTTGTATTTTGATCATTGCTTTGTATTGTGTTTGGGCCCTTTTTTTTGAGACTCCTAATATAGAACTTGCTGAAAGTACTTGAAATTAGGATGGTAGTGTGCACATTTAACACTGTTTGAAGGAATCCTATTTCTTATTCAAAAAGTTCTAGTGCATTTCTACTAAAGGAAAGGTTTCTTGTTATGTCAGCTTGGTACAAGAAGGCTCTGATTTATTCCTTAACAGCTTGTCTTGCACTGCCTCATTCCCCATGAGAGTCATCTTTGAATGTTGGGCCTCTGGACTTCGAGTGGTCATCACTGACCAGTGAGACGATGGATTTGGTTGAGTGGATCTCTTTGGTTTGGTTAATGAAGCAAAGCAGAGCTCTTGACCTTTAATGCATTACCTTTTTTTTTGCTTGTGTTTTTAGTTATACAGTCACATTTTTCTTTGCAGGAAAACACCTATAAAAGAGATGATCAGTATCAAAATATTGTGTATTTCATTGTATGAGAACTGTTTTAAATCTACTGTCTGTGGGGGAATGAGATAAAAATGTTAGTGTGGGTTTTCCCTTCTCCAGTCAACTGATCACATGAGCACTGATTTGTCCTCTGCTTCAGTGCACGGTGGGCACAGATGTAATGAAACTTGCTTTACTTCCTGCCATGTGCACACAGCATTTCTGATGCTGGGATGTCTCTTTCTAAAAACACAGGTTTTTCAAGTTTTCCCATGACAGGTTGGTTGATGTGTGTCATGTGTGTGATCCACTTGCAGATACACTGCAAGGTCTCACTCTTACATCTCGGGAGGGGATGGTGGGAAATCCCCAACTGTGCTGAATCTTTGGTGAATATGTGATTGTCATTGGGATAGGCAACGAGTAGGCAGGCTGGCTGGTGCCAAGTGAGGTCACCTCTTCCCAGGTGAGTTTGTGGGATACTAATTTAAGGGTGTTGTGCTACTTAAGGGAGCAGCTTGTAGAAATGAGGAGTGAAGCCCTTAAAATGCTGTGTTGGTTATAAAAAAATTAAAACACTGCTGCTGCAAACAAAGTGTGTCAGTGCTTTTGGCTAGCTGAGAATATCTGTGGGTCTGAGGGAGCATTGCAGCTGGATTGTAGGAGTCTCAGCCTGCCTCTTTGCTCTGATATATGATGGCCCGTGTCTTTGCCTACAGCAGGAGAACTGATGGCATTCTGGTGAGCACAGCATGAAGGAGCTGTGTCTCCTGCAGAAGATGAGAAGGAATGGATACAGTTTACAGCCTGTAATGGATCACCTGTGTGCATACAGCCTTTGTTCCAGTTTAGCAGCTGGAAGAGATGCAGTTTCTTTGTTGGGAGCCAGTTATAACAACTGGGGATGGGGGGTTCAAGACCTGTGAAATAACTGACTGGTTGGCTTTGGGAGAAAATTCATTTGAGGTGTTGAGCTGGACTGTCTTTGAGGGTTTGTGATTATGCCCCAGCAGGCTGCTGGAGGCTGAAGTCAGATGGTACTCGTGGTATTTTCCTGGCTGAAGCTTTGTCCCAAATGTCCTGGTCAGGTTGCCAATGTGGTCAGTGGCAGTGTGGTTTAGGACTGATGCAGGTTCCGTGGTTAGGGGTGACTTGCCTGTGGCCAGGGGATGAAGGCTGTGTTCTGACTGAGCTGTGACTGCTGGAGTGTTTGCCTGATCGAGTTGTTTGTGGCTTAAAGCAAAACCTTAATTTTCATATTTTTTCTCCCCACTGGTCATTCTCGGGAGTTTTGTGCTTCTCCCAAGCGTGTGCAGAACACACCTACTTACTGCTTTTATCTGTGGCTAGGTGGATGTGAAACTGGCCTAGAACTTTCAGACTTTACAGGGTAACATTGATTTGAATTTACAGTGCAGGACAGCAAGCTCTGCATGAACCATGCAACAGCTTTGAGGCATTTCTGTGAGGAAGTGCTTTGTGAAGATCAGGCTAAACTGAACTGTGGAGGCAAGTAAGTAACCTTCAGAGCAAAACAAAGCTGCATGTCAAATCCTGCTCAGACCTGCCCAGTTTTGCCACATACTGACTCAGATGATGCCTGCAAGCTCCAGGGAGGAGCTGTGTAGTTGTTGGTCTGGGTTAAGCTGAGTTGTGCTGATGAAATGATGGGAAATTTCTGGTGGGCTTCTGTTAGCAGGGCTTGGCAAGCTTGGCTAGGTGATCATTGTATGGCCCTTTATGGAAGTGCTTCCAGAATATCTTCTCCTTCACCTGATTTTAGGGTGATGCTTGCAAAGTGTCCAACTTAGATAAGTATTTCTATTTGTTACATGAGAAGGAACCCCAAAATTCCAGTCCATTCTGGGAGGGATCCCTCTTCCTTTGCCTGGTACTTGTCACTTTCTGTAGCTGTTGGGCTCTTCCCTCTTAGAGTGTAACAGGAAGGGAACAAGGGCCCAGCAAGGGTATCGCAGGGATTTGTGGATGTCTTGCTGTGATTGATGATAAAATTAATATTGTAGGGGTTTGTAGTAACAGAATGCAAGGTCTTGGCACACTTTCTCAAGTCTCATTCTTGAATGATCTGTACATAGTGAGTGTCCTTAGCAGGGTAAGGTTGGTAAAAAATGAATCTGCCATGGTTTCCATATCACACAATCTGTAGGGCTTGAGCAGATGTGCTTGACCTCATTTGCTTCCTGTGTATTTAGCTGCTCTTTCTGTCATGTGAAACAACAGAATGGAACAGTACTGAAGGTGAACACAGCAGCTGGGTCTTACTTGCCTTTCAGAGACAAGTTCAACACAATTGATGCCTTTGCTTCTATGAAAGGCTGGCAGCAGAGGATTGCTGGAGGGGCTGATTTGTTCCAAACCTATCCCAAAACAAGTGTCCTTACAGCCAGTATAAGCCCTTGCTACATGGCCAACAAGTGGAGAGTGACCTCTCTGCAGCAGAAGAAACATGCATCACTGACATGTGGCTCTGAAACATGATGGTGGACAGAGGAGAACTGAAAATCTGTGCTGCAGCAGACCATGAGTGCTGCATGGTGCAGCAGCACCCATCTGCACCTCGAGCTGATGTTGTGGAGCTTTGCTGGTGCTGCTTAATAATGTTCTGCACTCGCTGTGGCCTTTTTCTTAGATGAAGCAGTGAGGTGCGGGTGGCAGGCAGTTTTTCTCTGGACAGAGGTAATGTTAGAATGCAAGGATTTAGCAATGTGTAGAGCTGAGTGCACAGGTGTGGAGGATAGAAAGGCAGGGACCTCAGTCTGAGACTGGCTGCCTGACATCAGTCTCTCACTGCAGGTACTCCTGTTGCCTGTCTCTGGACAGTTGTATTGTCTCGTATTAAAATTCTCAGAAAAATCAAGATCGGTCAAAAACAAAGTATTCAGAAATTAAGTCATATCTGGGGATAGTGATCCATGCTGAAAAGCAGTCATCTTGTGTACACCATCCTGATGTTTGCTTTTGTGTCTTTGCACCCTCCTGTCTGCATGCTGTGTGTCACTGTCTAGTCTGTACTGCTCTGTACATGTGTTCTCCTCTATGACATTCCTGGGAAAAACACTGCAACTGTCTGGCAAGGTGCTAACCACTGCACTTTGTGGGGCTGCATTCTCAACAGCTAGTGAGATGCAGTTGAATTTATTACAATGTGTGATAGGGTGTTTCAGTCTGTTTATGCCCAGTTCATTCTTTTTCCTCACAAAGCACTGAGCAGCTGGGGCCTTGTCTGTATGGGAGCAAAGGGAACTTAGCAACAGCAACTGGATGGCGCCTCCCTTTTGTAATTCCCTGTCCTCTTCTCTGTCAAGTGTGGGGTGGCTCACAGTTGCAACGACCTTCCTTAGCAGGGGGGTTTAGCCATGATGGGACCCACAGGAGCTGGGGCAGAAGAGTTGCTCAGCACATGGGGTGATCTGTGGCATGGAAGGCTTCTTGTAAACTGCAGGCTCTCCCAGGAGTTGCATAAGAGCACATGGCTGTAAATCCATATAAACTGGTGTCAGACTGAGCAACAGCTGTGCAGTGCCAAACTTTCACTGGAGCTGTTTCATAAGGAGCTGTTCCTGGGCCAAAGCTAGTTTTCAAGAGCACTGTAGGTGGAGGATGTAGCTGCTGACTTGGCCTCCACTGCATTAGTTTGGGGCCTGGGCCAGCCAGCCTCCATCCCACCTGTATCCCTTCTGTGTGACTCCATCCTGCAGTGCTGCACTGATGGGCAGCCTGGCCAGGAGCAAGCAGGAAGAGCTGGGATGATCAGTGCTGGCTCAGAGCAGCCCCAGTAGTCTGTAAGGGTTGGCTTTACTTTGGAAGCCTCCTCTGGGCTGTATCTTCAGGAAGCCAGCACGCTGTGCTGGGAGAGGAGCGAGCAGGCAGACCTCACTGCTGGGTCATCCCAGCCTTATCCTGTTGATAAGTCCAGGCTGCTGCAGGATGGGGAGGAGATGGAGGGTTTTGTGTTTCCTCTCCTGGTCTGGATGGTGCTTCTTACCAACCCTGGCTGTGAGCAGCTGTATTTTCCAGGCAGAACTGCAGGATGGGGTTGAACATGTTTGGTGGCAGGTTTCCAAAGCAGGGAGTCATCAGCAAGCACCAGGCCTACTTACATGTGTTGTGTAACTAGATGAGTTTTCAGCTCTCCCTGCATTTCTCTAAATCTTCCTTTTGAGCAGGCTCACCCTTTGTCTGAGAGGGAATTTGATGCTCTTATTTCAGATAATGATGCACACACTGGATATGGAAAATTTTTATGTCCAAATGACTCTGATTTATCAAAGCAGCTAAATTTAGGAAATAGATAAAAAAAAAAAAGATAGCTTCCCTCTCCTGTGATCTGATGCAGTATTTCTTAGTCAATGTTATTTTTACTATAAAGCAACTTAAATCTCTTTAGGTTGGGCATTCAGTGATGGCTACTGTGCAAGAGAAGACAGTTGTTTGTGTGAAGGAAGGCAGGCATGGTGCAGCTTTGGGGCTGTGAGGGCAGTCTGCTCACACTGAGCTTGTGCCAGCTCTGTGTTGGGGGCTCCTGGCAGTCCTGCTCAGCTCTCTGAAGCCCTGCCCACTCTGCAGATGGTCTCTGGGCCTCCCCACCTTGCTGTGGGGCTCAGAACTCAGTTCAAAAGGGTAGCAGTAAGTCCTTTGCTCTGATAGCAGTTAACTTTTTCAGCATCCTGGAGGTGTACTGAGTGGCAGTGGTGATGGATTTTAACAATCCCCCCCATCCCACATGCCATCCAGATTGTAGGATAATGTCGCAGGGAAGTTGGTGTTCATTTCATTGGCATAAAAGTAGGGAGACAACTGCATATGTGGTGAGAACCAGTCATGTCTCTGGTTTCACAGGTCTCTTATACACAGACTTGGTTTCACTGTACACTCTTAGGGACCAGGACTGAGCCATCCCAGACTCAGAAATGCACCGTTGCAGTCATGCCCTCTTGGAGCACCTTGAGCTCTTGGTGTTAGGAATATATAATTAATTCCACACTTTTTTTACTGGTTTTGTGGGGTTTTTTTTGTGGGTCTTTGGCTTTTATAAGCCAGGTCCTTTGTTAAAGCTGCCTCTGTGGACCTTTGTGCTCCTATTTTAATCTAGCTGACCTCTCTGCTTCAGCTGCCTTCTGGCTTGCTGCTGAATGTTCCATGCCTCCTTTCACATTGAGATGGGACTGAAGGCAGACAATTGGGACGTTGGGAAGAGGTGCCATTGCTTTCTGTCTGCAATATTCCAGAGGTCTTCTGTGGGTAAAAATGGAGGCAATGTGAGCCTTGCTCTGGAAATTTGGTCACCTCCAAATGCTTCTGCCTGTCTCTGCCAGAGGGCTAGGTGGGGAATGAAGCTCCCAGGTGTTTTGGCCTTCCTAACAGGTCTAGTCAGATCTGTGTACCTGAACCTGTACTGTGAGGAGCTTATGGCAGGTGAAGGAGAAGCCTGTGATCTGTTGCTGGTCGTGTTTTCATGCTGCCATTTAGTAGGTGAGAAGTTTGTCATTTCTCAGAGGAGTACGTGTGTGCCTGGAGGGAGCCCTGCAGGCTCTGAGGTGATGGTCACTGGGTTTTGCAGCATCTTAAACTGATGCTTGTGTGCAAATAATTCAGCTCAGCAGGTGCCTGCTCTGGTCATCTTGGAGCCTTTGTAGCGTCACATGCTGAAATAAATGATCAAGGGTTGTCTCGCATATCTTTCCCCAAGCAATGTATTTGTGCCTCAAAGGCTCAGCCAAAGTAAAGACTCTTTGGGGATGAAAGAAAAGTTTGGGAACCTCCCTTTGAGCAGGAAAAAAGTACTTTGTCAGCTTTTGTAACAAAAAGCTACCATGAAGTTTTTGAAGCTGGATGTTGTTTTTAACTTGTTCCTTGTCCTTCTTTGAAATAAATCTTATCTTCTTTCCATGACAAAAGAAAGCCTGGCACGTTACATACACACACACATGCGTGTTTTTTAGTGCCTGCAGTGAAGCTAAACACAAAGTTAAGAAATGCTGCCAAACAAGGCAAGACAAGGCTCAAGTCATTCACACAGGGACCTGCTTCAACAAAGTCAAAATGGAAACAAAACAAAAAAAAACCTCAAACAAAACAAAAATCCAAAACCAAATAAACCAACAACAACCAGAAAATAAAACCAACCCAAACCCCTAAATATGAAGCCTAAACCTGAAGAAGTGTGATGAGAGGAGGTGCTTCATGTGCTCGTTTGGGGGCTGCAGTTGTCTGGCTCTGAATCTGTGTCTGGGATTTCTGGCACAGCACTTGGCAGGTGCTAAAAATGTGCTGCCTGGTGCAATCCTGCCTGGGGTCTTGTGCCAGGGAGGCTGAACATCAGGGCTGCCCCTGCTCAGGGTGGCAGGGCAGGGGGTGCCAGGGTGGCCTGTGGAGGGAGGAGGCTGGACAGCTTGGTTGCAGCTCTGACCTGGCCAACATGGTGTGATGAGTTGTCAGGTTTTATAGCAGGCCCTTGGCCAGGCTCCAGGGCAGAGCTTTGCCTCACTTACCTGGGTTACTTGAAGTATTTAACAGCACTGCTCAGCAGCACCTTGGGCTGAAAGCTGCCTGACAATCCAGCCTCTGTCCTCCAGCCCCTGATCACATGAATCTTGTGCACAGTTCTGTTTGTGTGGGATATGCCAGGTGTGCCCAGTTGCATCTGAGCCTTGCAGGTGAGTGTTGGAACTGGGAGCTGCCCATGGAGTTGTGTGTCTGCTGGAGAAAGTGTTTCTGCTACTGGCTCTGTGCTGCTTTATCCCCAGTTGCATAATGCAGCGTGATGCGGATAATCCAGTCGTCATTACAAAAGGATTTAAAACTCCTTTTTGATCAGAAGTCATTTTAATAAAGCTTTGCTTTGTTTGGAGGACTGTTCTCTTGGCTTGTGTGATGAAGAAAAGTACAGGAGGCTGAGGGAGGTGGGAGGGAATTAGATGATGAAGGGACACAGGTGCCTCTGGTGAAGTCCAGAGCTGTGGGACTGGTTTCCTCAAGCACCAAGCGTGCAAAATCCTTCTGTGTGCAAATAGAAGCAGCCAGTAGGTCTGCACTTTGAATTTTTCCCTCCCAGAGCAAACTTCTAGTGCTGGTGGAGGGAAGTAAAGGCTTTTTCTAGTCCAGTCTGGCTCTTCCTATCCTTTTAAACACTCTGTGTCCCAAACACTGGTGATCCTCCAGGGCCTCCTGCATCTCAAAACAAAGTGGCATCCTGGATAAAGGATAAAGCAGAAGAGGGGATGCTCTTTGCTTCTTTTGCAATGGCCTTTGGTGTGAGTTTGTGTATGACCTTATTTCTTGGGTTGTTGCTCTGCTGTAGTATTGTGGAAAGTGTACTGTCTACAATAATGGGATCTGTGAGCAGCTCCTGTCTTCTCACATATAACAGCATTTTGCCCACTTTTCTGGCAGAACCCACCTCTTGAGCTGCCTCATTTGCTTTGCCTTCACTCAGCAGCAGCCTGGTTGGGGCCTGAACTCCAGCACCCAATGGGATTTGAGACTGAGCATCCTGCCAGTTCTTGCTTTTCCAGACCCAGTAGTCTTCTCTCGTGGGGTACCTTGAACATATGCTTAAGATGTTGCTGAATCTCTCCTCTTTGATGAGTACAGGTCAGTGTTCTAAGGTTATTTCCTATCAAGACAGAACACTCTGAGAGGATTGGTGCTGAGCACATCTAGAGCAGACAGCTGCCACCAAGATGATTANGGCTGCCCAGGGGGGTTGTGGAGTCTCCATCTCTGGAGACACTTAAGACCCGCCTGGATCTGTTCCTGGGTGACTTGGTCTAGGTGATCCTGCTCAGGCAGGGGGGTTGGACTAGATGATCTTCTAGGTCCCTTCCAGCCCCTAATTTCTGTGATTCTGTGAAAGGTGCAGGAAGGTAGAGGAGCTGGTGAAGGAGTGAAATGTTCTCTTGGCAATGCTGCTGCCTCCCTGGGAGGCTGATGAGTTCTTTGCAGCCCCCAGGGCTCCTTCCTGTTTCAGTAGCAAACATGGATGCTGTAGAAGTGATTTTTAAACCACAAAGAGGGATGCTGCAGTTTATTTTTGGGCACTGAGAATGCCAGGCCAGATGGCATTTAGCACGCAGTATACTCTGCAGGAGTTAAGTAGCAAAGCTATTGTTTCTGAACTCACATATTTACCATTGGAAGGTGTTCCAGTGACAGAATAAAAAGTAGTAAGAATTGGTTTCAGTGGAACTGGTAAACCAATCTAGAATGTTAAGTCCATAAATAAGCACTTTCCTATGGGGAAAAGGTGTTTGTAAGCAACAGCTGGTTAGTGCCTTGACTTAGAGCTGCTAGTTCTCACCTGTTTGGATATTGGGGAAAGAGGGTTCAGAGAAGAATGGTTAAATGATTGGAAATGCTGACGAATCACAAAAAAAAAATAAATTAAGAATTAAACATGAGATCTCATCCCCTCTGGAAATGGGGACAAGTAAAAGCTCTTAGTAGTAAAAAGACAGTCAGAGCTTTGTTCCTGACCATCAAGCAGTGCAAAGCCAGCAGCTCACTCAGACTTCAAAGGCAGTGATTTTGTTAATAATAGAACTACTTTAAACCAAACAAATGGAGAAGATTTAAAACACAAATTGGTTCCCTACCTCTGTTGGCATAGAGAAACTCGGGCTCTGTGGGCACTGCCATGTGCACCAGCAGTGCTTTTGTAGGAGGCATCAGATTTGCACATGAGATGAAGAGGAGAAAGGGGTCTCTGGTCTCTCTCCTCTGACTTCATCTGTCTAGCTTCAAACAAATGTACATCCCACTCTGTTTCACAAGGAAGAGACACTTGACCTAAGCATGTACTCTTGAAACTTCAGTGTAAAGGGAAAAGAGATATGCAGAGCAGCAAGGTAAATCTGATGCTCCTGTAATTAAGGAAACTTCTGTGACCCTGCAGGTTCTTGCTCAGCTCCAGCCATCCTGTGGTCACTGAGTAGTGTGGTGTTAGTCCCCAACCAGCAGGAAGTGAGTAGCTTTGTAGGAGAGGCACCAAGGAGGCATTCTGCTCCAATTAAGCACAAGCCTAGAATAAATTCTGTGATGTACACAGACAGATCACATTCCACAGTGAAGTGGCTTCAATAGAAAGTCATGTTAGTAGATTAAAGCAGTGTTGAGTTCAAGTCAGTTCAATTAACAGTAAAATACTTAGTTGAACATTCAAGTCTGAGTGGGACTTACAGTGTTTAGACTGTACTCCTTAGACTAGCTGATGATCAAGGGCATGTGGGGGCTGGATTATTTTTTCCTTTGCTTAGGTGGGCTTTGTGTTTTATCCTGCTGAGCAGGGAGAGTTTTAGAGTGACTAAAATGTCTTCACAGATGATATAGCACATGGATCTCACCTTATATGATCTGAAAGAGAATATTTACCATGCAGGTTTCAAATTCCAGCTCCCTACAGTTCAGTTTGTTGAACCAAGTGAAGCCTTGGAATGGCCCTAGGGCAACAGCAGCTCATGGATCCAAGTTACTTTTACCTAGGAAGGAGTTCAAATAAGTTTATTTAATTTCAGGAAAAACTATTGGGCAGTACATGTACACACATGTCTGGTGTTTATGTTTTGGTTTTTCATTTTCTTGGCTGGTGAAAAGCAAGTTAATTAAAAAAAAAGAAGGTTGTGGAAGAATGTAGAATGCTACTAGAAGGAAAATTGCAGGTGTTTTTTGCTCCCCAGATGGACTTTGCTGAAAGCTTGTTCCAGAATTGGGGCAGCATAGCCAGGATCTTGCCTTCACCCATGGCATTTGTGGACATCTTGTGAGAAAGAAGGTTTTTCCAACTGAGGAAAAAAAAGCCTCATCCCAGGTTTTCTCCCAGCCTTTGTCTATCTTCAGCAGAAGAATTTTTTTCTTTAGTAATGCTTGAAGATGATGCCAGTTACTGGTCAGATCTCTTTGCAAACCCTCTTGAGCTTCATGGATCTACAGTGTGCTGCAGCAGGATGCTCTGCAGCCTTGGGCAGGTGCTGTGCTGCTGCCTTTGGTCTC
>VYZU01052800.1:0-65402 GCA_013401355.1 Ceyx cyanopectus | reverse complement strand
CTCTCCTGCCTGCCAGGGACAGAGAAAGTGCTTGAAAATCTGTTGAGAAGTTCACTTGATACCATGAGTGTTCACAGCCATGAGAGCTTAAACCTCTAGTGCAGGCAAGAACACCAATTCTTATCTGCTTTCAGTCATTCCTGAGAAACAGGAAGGTGTTTGAAGCATTTTTGCCAGTGAATGTTCCTATAAAAACAGGTTTTCCTGCTAGACACCTCCAAGTGATGGGCTCACCAAAACTCCTACAGGGAAACAAACCACTCAGAACTCTGCCTCCAGTCTCAGGCATGCTCACTTCATGTATTGTTCTTTTGTGTCCACCTGGGAAAAACTGGTTTGTTTTGGTTTTCCAGAAGGGCATATGGGGAGCTAGTTAGTTACTGGGAACAGGCAGCTTTGATCTACATAATACCAGATCTACTAAGAGGAATTAAGTGCAGTAACAGTTCCTCTATGACAAAGCTCAGTGTAAAGCCACCAGTAGCAGGAAAATTAGAACCTTTGTGTGCAAGTTATGAAAAGGCACCAGGATTGAACTGTGTTTATCAACTGTTATAATTGCTGTTCACTGTCACCATGAGACAGTTTCATTTTCATGGCTTTGTTAACAAAGCTAAAATAAAGATGAAATAAGGATGAGCATCTCCAAAGCAACAGGTAGGATGAAGAGTGATCAGACTGTAGCAGGACAAAAAGGCTAAGACTAGAAATAGCCAAACTGAGAAAATAATTCCTTCACTAATTCATTGAAGAGTTTAGACACAGTCCCCCCAAAAGTAATTTTATCTTTTGAATTCCTGTTTCAGTGGAACATCACTAATGCTCCTGCAGGCAAGGTCAGCTCAATCTGAACTGTATTAAGGACTTGGTGGTTAAAGAGAGAAAGAAAAGCATTTTCTCTTGCTCTATGATGTTCTAACACACAGGGGAAGATTTCTAACTGGCAGCAAAGTGCAGCCCTCTTTCCTGTAAGAAGTAGTTTTGAGATGGGCGTGCACTGAATGGTAAGAAAGAGCAGCCTGTATCTTATGCTTGTGTCTGGGACACCTGCCCTTAGTTTTCAGATCATCTTTCCCAGGATCAACAAGGTGTGCAAGCAACATTCTCAGGGACAGGTCAAGAGCCTGGTTCAGGTGGCCAGAGTGAAGCTGACCACCAGAGCAGTGCTGGTACAGACACATGGCTGTCTTTCTCAGCCAGACCAATTGTTGAGCTGTGAAGCCATCTCCAAAAGCCATCACCACAATAAATGAAGCCAAGGGCATCACCACGACTGTACCTTCAAACCAAAAGGCCAATGCATGAGGTAGAGATCCAGGTAGTCCAGTTTCAGGGCAGCAAGAGTTCTCTGGCAGGCTCCCTTCACCAGAGGCTTTTCATGAAATGTGCACCACAGCTAGAGACAAGAATTAAGGCACATGGTGACTTCCAGGGTTAAAGCTCTTGGGTGCTCTCACAGGACAGAAACACTCCCATCTTCTTTGGAAGGTGATGTGGAACTAGGCCAGCCTAGTGCTCCTCAGATGGGGCTGGCCTGTGACACTGAATTTGGTGTGTACAGTGGCAGCATAGATACCTGAACAGGACTGAAACAAAGTCCTCTTAGTTAGTTAATTAGTTATTAGTTAATACATAACAGACTTCTGCATCATGGGTTTCTTCTTGGTGCTATCTGGCCCACTCTACATTTTCCTGCTTCCCCCCTGCACCAACTGGTGTGCAGATGCAAGATTCAGGGCCAGGTACCTCCTCATCCAACCCCCAGCACTTCCAGATCTCCTCAGCAGAGTGCCAGACCACAGCAGGGCTGTGGTGCTCAAGCTTTCTGTATTTTGGGGGTGGAAATCAAAGAATTCCTTCAGCATTACTGGATTGACTGGGGAAGAAAGGTGCCACCAACCGGCTAGGTTAAAGGTGATTCTTCTCTCAGCTTAAAGCTCAGGGAACTCACTCTTACTGTCCAATGGCTAAAAATTACTGTCAGTTAACAGGAATCAAACAAAACTATCACTGTGCTGCAACTGAAACAAGAAAGTAGTACCATTTACATCAAGCTTCTCCAGTGCTACAGCATAAAACTACTTGAGTTTCCTGCTGTAAAAATATCACAGGTAAAGCCAGTCTATCCTTAACCCAGGACCACCTGATGTTTACCTTGCTGACAATGAAGAGGTCCTCTCTCTTCACAACACCTTCCTTGATTTTCTGCTGGATCCCATCCCCCACCTCCTTCTCATTCTGGTAGACGTAGGCACAGTCGAAGTGGCGGTACCCAGCATCGATGGCAGCCATCACTGCTGCTTCCACCTTACCTGGGGGGGACTGAACAGAAAAAGCCAAGTCTTGGTTTGGGATTCCCACATGCTGCACCCTAGGTAGCTAGAGGGCAGATAAGCACACAGAGGAGCTTTTCCGTAAGTTATTCTTGGGTCTGTTCACATCTGAAGGATAGCGGCCAGCCTCCAGCTGCTCCTCTGCCACCCCACTCCCAGACCGGGCTCTAAGGAACCTTCGCAGAGCCGAGCCCCCAGCAGCCGGGAGCCAATCCAGGGCCGGGCCGGGCCTCCTGCCTTCCCCCCGCCGCTGCTCAGGGGGGAAGCCTCCGACAGCTTCAGGAAGGGTTTAAAACCCCGAGGGGCCCCAGCGCCCCCCTCCCCAGGCGGGGCCCTGCAGCGCTGCAGGAGCCGGGGCTGCCGCGAGGCGGCGCTGCGCGGAGAGGGACCCTCGGTGCCGAAAGCGCCCCGCGGGGAGCTCCGGCCGAGATGTCCGCGGCTCGGGCAGCGCTGCGCCTCCGCCGGGAGACAGTGGACACGGCGAGGCCGCGGCCCCGCTGCAGAAGAGCTCGTTGCGGCCGCGGTTACCTTCCATGTGCCCAGCCCCACGAGGGGCACCTTGGCCGCAGCGCCCAACCTCCCGCAAGCCGCCATGGCCCCCGCCCGGCAATAGGCTCCCCGACCCAACGCGCTCCGCATCACCAAAGCGCCGGGCCCGCCCCGGGGGTGGCACCTCCCGCCCTCCCTGGCGGTTGGTACTGTTCGGCTTTCCCCTGCTGAGCAGCCATTCAGCGCTCACGTCCTACCCTCGTGGCACCGCCCGATATGCAGCGAAGCATGTATGAGGCGGCCAATGGAGCGCCCGCCGCTTGCGGGGGTAAAGTGCGGGCGGGGAGTAGCCGCCTGCGGGGTGAGTGCGGGAGTGCTCCTCGGCGCCCCTCCCGCCCCGGGCCCGTTTGCTCTCTCCCCGGGGAGACTCCTCTGCCCAAGGTGATGGCACCTACGCCTCCCAGGCTGGGAAGTGAGGCACAGGGGAGAACAGGGACGTTCACACGCGGCACCTGTGACAAAGGTGAGAAGTAAAATTAAGTCCCCTTTTTCCCCCCCAATTTTAAAAGCACCATCTCTTTGATAAAAAGAGTTGCCCGCTTCTTTTTTTCACTTGTACTCTTATATTAGTACAGGCAACAGGCGTGTCTCTGGCTTGTTTTATAGTGGCCGGTGCATTCATGAAGGAGAAGTGCATAATGCAGAGAGAGACATGAGAGTGGAGAAAAGTGTCTTGTAATTACATTGTCATCGGGGATGTCATATAAAATGAGTGTCAGAAATCACTGCATTCTTTTGCACAAAAATAGGATGGAGGTACTGGATGGGAGGGTGTTTTTTAACGTTTGCACACAGGGGGGCAGAGTTAAACTTGTGTGGCTGCTGCTTTTCAGTGTCTTCAATAAACTCGCAGTAGGTTGACTTGCATATTGAATTCCTTAGATTTTGGAGTAATGAGTAGGTGGAAATCTCTCTTCCTCTGTTTTTTTTTTTTTTTTTTTCCTACAAAGGATAAGAGAATTTAAAAAATGAAGGTGCCTTACATTTTAAATAAATAAATAGACATGAAAATGTTCTGGTATGGACTCGGAAGATACAATCTGAGTGTTGAAGAGGAAATCAGCAATTATCACTAACATACTGACGTCCTGAATTGTCTGATCCTTAAAATAAAGGCGCTGAAAAGAATTTCCTTTTCTCTGCTGTCTTTTGCACTGAAATGTATGAGACTGCTTTTCATCCTCAACTCGCCACTCTCTCTCAAAAGATTGTTCCAAAACTTGCACTTTTAAGCATTGTTATGCATGGAGTTAAATCAGATCTGTTAACTGGGCACTTTTACATCACCTTGTGTATCCCAGGGGAAGCAGAGAGCCTGTCTAAAACGCAGAATGCTTGGATTAGCTACGACTGGCAGCACTCTGGTGTGCTCAGCACCTCCAGCTTGGCTTTTCCTGCAGGAAAAGCCTGTCTCCAGCTCGTAGGAAGCAGTGTGTGCTGTTCACAGCTGGGTTGTTAACCAGCCAGAGGCTCCTTCCACTGGGAGATCTTTCATAGATGACTTTCATAGAATGTTAGGGGTTGGAAGGGACCTAGAAGATCATCTAGTCCAACCCCCCTGCCTGAGCAGGATCACCTAGACCAAGTCACCCAGGAATACATCCAGGTGGGTCTGGAAAGTCTCCAGAGCAGGAGACTCCACAACCTCCCTGGGCAGCCCCTGCCAGGCTCTGGCACCCTCACTGTGAAAAAGTTTTTCCTTGTGTTTGCCCTAAACCTCCTGTGCTCCAACTGACTCCCGTTGTCTCTTGTCCTGTCACTGGATGATACTGAGAAGAGTCTGGCTCTATTCTCCCTACATAACCTACGTTTTTAGCAGCTTTAACATATTGATAGACATTGATGAGGTTCCCCCTCGGTCTCCTCCAGGCTAAAGAGCCCCAGCTCTTTCTCTGGCATCTGGGGAAGGAACCAAGAACAGCAAGGAGAACAGACCTTTTCCCAAACACTTTCCCTACTCTGTAGCATAAACCAGTGGTCTAAAGCTACCTGAAGAGTGCTGGGATATCACACTAGGCCAAGGAAGCAGAGGTGCTAAAAATGGTGCATGGCCCTTTTTACACTTTTGCACAGTCACTTTCTGGAGAGAGGGACTTCCCAGAAAGACTAGTGACATTCTGACATTTCCACGGCCTTGGGCACACAGGGAGCAAGCATGAAGCCAGACATTTTGGCTTCTGGGGAAACCCCAGACAGGCTGGCTCTGAAGCTGTAGTAACTATTATGGTTACAAATAGAGGAGCTAGGGGAAAGTCTGGGGAACATCAGCTTGAAGCTACCCTGAAGAGGAACCTTTTAACTTAGCAGAAGTGCAGGAAGCTGTAGTTTTGGGAGCTACATCAAATGGGGTGATTTGGTGATAAAGAGAAGTGTAACTTGTCAACAAGTGTGTACCTGGGGGTAAATAAGATGGGAAGAGATAGTTAATACAACTGTCAGGCAGTGGGGAAGCAGACCCCTGGAGGCAGTGGAGGAGGTGTTGACAGCAGACAAGGGCAAAACAAGGCATGTTCACAAAGTGTAATGTGGTTCCAATTTCTTCTGAGTCTTGTCTACATGATCATCTCGTGCTATTTTATTATGATAATGCCAATGCCTCTTGGACACGTATCAGTTGAAGTATGTTGCATATTGATTTAGCTCAGATCCATTCCTTACCACTTCAGTTAAAACACTGAAAGCACTCCTCATCAAAATAACATCTATCCTCCCACAGACTGAGCATTAATTTAATGGCATCAGTTTTTGAACTGGTTTAATTAAACTGCAACTTCCTTGTGCAGGCCAGGACTAGTGCTGCTTGTGTGGAAGCAGAAGCATGTCAGTGTTTTGTGTCTTGAACTTGTAAAAAGAGGCCTTCTGATCTTGGCCTGGAGAGGTGAATTAATGAGGGACTGGCAGATACTTTGCTTGATTTTCTCTAGGTCGGGCTCTGTAAAAAGAGCAGGTACCAAAGCATCAACAAAGACCTTCTCAGTTATTTCTGTGAAGGAATGGTCTTTATAATGGGGGGATAAGCAACATAAGTTAAACAGGAAGGACACCGTGGCCAGTCTCCAAATTTGCCCACTCCAGACCTACATTCCTGCATAGTTGTGTTGGTAGGCATGGTTATCACAGGAATGAGACTTGCCACTCGTGTGCAGACTGTAGGTTTTCCAAAGCTCATCACTTTTGAGAACAGTCTGCTATTTATCCTGCCAAGTGGACCTTCTTGTCCTCATGGAAAAATAGTTTCATGCTTCATTTCAAGTCCCAGCAATCAGCCATGTCTCATTCTGACAAGCAAAAAGGTGCTTCAAAATGCACTAAGAGTAGAGGAAGGGATATGTTTTCCATCTGGGAAACACAAAAGTGTGGACAACGTTTTCCTTATGTTGACAAACAAAATAAAATGAAGCACACAGTAAACCAGTGAGTTCATCTTGATTGGGAACAATGTGAAAAATACCACTGTGCAATCTGTGCAATTAGAGCTGACTAGAAATGGCTTTATAACCTGAACTCTACACAACAGGGGCGCCAGACTGCTTTAGCTGAGTTACTCAGGTTTTGTGAATACAAGAGCAGAACCTCATGTGGTCTTTTCCCTGTCACACAGCAGGACCTGTGGGCAATATGAGCATTTAGTGGGGATGTGGAAGGTCCAGTGATTCCCACAAGTTGGCTTATTGCCCTTCACTAATCCATGGAGCTGCAGTTATTTCACTTGTGTGCTCCAGGTTTGCTGTAGGGTTGGTCAGATGGGCTTCTCCACTTCCAGTGTCTGTCATTTCCAGAAGCAATTCAGGGCATGCAGGGAGAAGCCCCTGGGCTGCAAATTGTCCTGGCAGGATGCTTCCAGCTGGTACTTGGGCAGGAGACTCTGGCTTGGCCTGTAACCAGAGCATGTCTGTAACCTGAGGGGCTGGGAGAAGATGGTGGCAAGGTGTGGGCTGCTCCAGAAGCCAGGAAAATTTAGCCTGTGTGTACTCCCACCTGCCCCTGTAAACTCCATGTAGCCCAGAAAACCAGATCAAGTGTCTTCTTCATGATGTGAGCACCTGCACCTGGGCCAGATAGCTTGGGCTTCATTTTGGGGTAGCTTTCTAGAGCTCTTATACCTACTCCTTCCTCCCAAAAGACATATATTTTATTACGACATCTATGATACTTCTGCATCTACATCTTAAGAAAGGCAGGACCTCAATGACCAGTTTTTTTCTCACACACCCATTGAATTGGTCTGGGCTCAGTTACTTGTTTGGTATATTGCAGATGCAGACTTTGATGGGAAAGAATAATGACAGCAGTACTGAATGGCTAAACAACCACTTGACTTGCTAAATGTTGGATAGTGCCTCGTGTCTGGGAAGTGGAAAAAGTGTCCTTTTTTGTCATTTAAAAATTAATTACAAGCAAAATTTTTTTCCCAGGCTCTTCCATAGACAGGTGGATCTAATACTAGATTTAGTAGACTAATACTAATAAAAAAAACTGTAGAAGTCAGGCACAAAATTATTTAAATTAGTGGATTTCCATGTAAACAAAACAGGTATGACATGAAAATTAGAACAGAAGAAATCTGGGAAGCTGGATATCCTGACTTCCCATCCATGCTTGATTTATTAGTCCCATCTGCCTTTCTACTCATGCTCCCTTAGTGAAATGGGAGGAAGGGGAAGCATGAATGAACTTGTGATACATGGCTGTTTATTTAGCAACTTCACTCCTAAAGTTTCCTTGGAAATAACCCTATAAAGAGAGGCCTGGTTTTTGTTGGGTTTTCTTTGTTTTTTTTTTTCTTTGTTTTTTTTCTAAGTGAGGAGCAACCCCATTGAATTCTGAGAAGTTAAGGTAAAGTAGAAGACACTGTGACTCAGTCCTTCTGTTTATGTTATCTAATCATGACACGTAGATTTTACTTCTTATATTAGGAAATTCATTTTTGTGCTCCATTAAAAACCAAACATCAGTCAGGCTTGTTTTGTAAACTAGTTTGCTGCGAGTCACATGCCATGGAAAAGAAGGTAAGAAGCATAAGATAAATCTCTGATTTGTAGAGAAAACAATAAATAGAGTCAGGGACAGCTCTGCACACAGACATCAACAAGTTCACTCTAACATGGAAGTAAAAACCAGCTTTTTTGAGGCCAACCATTAGTTTTCCCTAGTCAGACATGAGTACAAGCAAATGTGGATGTGTCTGGTGGGTGTTTGTTGTTCTGCACTGACTCTCCAGTTCCAGTTTTACCCTTTTGGTTACGTTTGCCCAGATTCTGAAGTGTTGTTTCTGTGCTCTAGTATCAGCACGATCCAGTCTGTTTTCTAACTCACTTATCATGCCTTGGCTAGACACCACCCTGCTGCTTTATTTTTTTCAAAGTCCCTTTTACATTATCTCTTCCCAGACAGTTTCTTAGTGACGTCTGATGGCTGCAGCACTTTGTTTATCAAGGGGGGAAAAGAAAGGCAGATTGATCACAGGATTTTCTTTGCTTTTGATACTGCTCCAATAAGTTTATTTGTACAATACTGACTAGAAGACAGTGAAACGCCCCGAATGAAACCCTGCCATGTAAACCACTCCAAACCCACAAAATCTAGAAGTGAACCTTATAGATCCTCAAATCATGTTTGACTTCAGAATAATCTCACCAGTACCAGTGCCTAGCCGTGGAGGTTACCTAAAAACTCCCTTCCCAGTTTGGATTGGGAACACCATGCCTCACATAGCAGCTTCCCTCCTGTTTTGCATATAATGAAGGCTTTCATGTGTTTTCTTCCTCTTTCTCAGTCATTTATTCAGTACTTAATTATTAAAAAAACATTTTGCATTTACTTAAAGACTAAAGCTGTGATTCTGATGACAACTACAGGGTTAAAGTGCTTACACACTCCTCTTTTTTTAAAAACAATTTTCCCACCAAGCAATGGAGTTAGGAGTAAAACAAACAAACAAAAAAGAATACTTTATTTGCCCTTCACATGGAGTGATACTTCTGGTTTTGACATTAAGAGAATCCACTCAGATGTGTGAAGTTACATGTTGCTCCATAGCCAAACAGGATGAAAGCCCAACTGTATTTACATATGAAAGCAGCACTAGTAAAACAAATGGTGAAAAAGGCCCTTTGGTGAGGATCTTAAACCATAATTGGATGAGTAACTGGTGTGCAAAGTACACCTCACTGCTCTGTCACTACTCACTGCACCTCTAGGTTTTAGGTAAGAATGAACTTGATTTAAACCATGGTGGTGTGATCCATAGGCAGATAGGGGCAGCTGTGTGATGAAAATTACTTGCTCAGGGGTGTGCTTGAGCCAGGAAGATGTTGAAGGCCACTTGTCTGGCTAATGCAAGATGTGGTGAGTGGCTCCAACAAAAAGACAGAAGGAGCACTGGTGTGTCCTTGCTGCTACGTGCTCTCTGTGCTCTGATGAAGCAGTTTTATTGTCCTTGTATTACAGACCAAGAACAACTTTGGGCCAACAGGACTGTGCAGCACTTTGTGTGAGTGTGGCTGTGGTCTCAGGAGCAAGGGAAACAGCTTCCAGTCCATGAACACAAGTAAGTTTGCTTAAGATTCAGCTAAATAAGAGGGTTTAGAGACTAGGTTGGGTGAAAAATGTCATATTGATGTCTCGTGGACTTGCAGACTTCCTGGGATGGAAAAAAATAAGCTGATTGAAAAAGATGTGAATAAAGGGGTCTTTTAAATTGGAAAGAAACGAGTAAGCAGAGATGTAAAAAGAACAGGTAAGGAGACTGAATGTTTGGATGGGCAAGTTGCAGAGGGACATGAGACAACAGCATGGATAGCTGACAGAGAAAAGACAGGATCTAGAAGAGAGAAATTGTTTTTGTAGAGGAGAAAACTATTAGGTGTTGAAAATAGCCCAAATGGGCCCACATCCAAGAAGGTGAAGATTCCTTGGGCACATATCTGGGTGGCAGAGAGAATGGGCATGCTGCTGGCAGCAACTGAAGGTGAAAAGGAGTGGGGAGAGTCTGGGAGGGCAGGCAGAAATTCATGCAGTAAAGAACACCCAGAATGAATTTTTAGAGAGAAGATTTCAGAGTTATTAAAGGACATGGGGATTTGATTACAGAAGTTTCTTTTGAAGATGAAATTATTAATGAAGACAGCTCATATATCAAATAGTTCAAAACAAACAGCTCAGAGTCTTCTGGAAATTCCAAGGGGCATGTCTGTACTGTAGTGCTCTGTGGCAAATAACATGATCCAGCTTTGAACAGAGTAACTATTCTATGAAGAAGTACCAAGGGCTTAATCAGTGAAGAACACTCCTGTTCACCACAGTGTTCATCAATCATTAATTGGCTTCTTTCTAGTTCTGTTTTCCTTCTGTTTCTGTCTTGCTCAGCTCCAAGCCTTTCTTCAGTGTGGTGCTGTTGGGACTGGTGCCCTGGCAGATGTTTATGGGTTGAGGAAATGAGTTTCCTGAACTACTTCATGCCATAAACATTCCAGCTAAATGCTACAGCCTGGAAGGGCTCCAGAGCAGAGACCCTGAAAAACACAGCCCAGCTGGTCAGAGAGATAATAGCTGCCAAATGAGTGGTGTCTGCAAGAAGTCACTATGGCTTTGAGTCTTCCATCCTTAGAGAGTTTGAAATGTGAATGAAAGTCACGAGGCTGTTTTTATGCTCATGAAATGGTTTTGTTCAAAGACTACTGGAGATGATAAATCCATATTTAATAGCCATGGAGGTCCTGGCTTGTGGCATGGGTGGCTCTTTGCTGGTAGTTGTGACTGCATGTTGGCATACAGTGATTCCTTCTGTTAATGGCATTGTTAAGGATTGAAATATAGCCTGTCCATAGTGCTGACACCAAAACCAGGCATTTTTCTATCTCCAGGACCTTTGGTTCTTTTCCTTGCAAAGGCAGTCAGACAGTTTGCCTGGGATACACCCATATCCAGAGCTGTATCCCTAGCATTTGTACAAGAGGAGACAGATTTGATCTGAGTGGAGGCAGGGTGACTGCAGTGATCACCCAGTGTGGTGTGGGAGCATTTCTCTTTACCACTCAGAGCTGATGGGTAGCAAATCCAGCTGTCCTGTACAGTGAACTCAAGAGTGCTGCTTTGATTATGTAGGCTGGACTGGCATTGTACTGGAACTTCTGGTTTAGAAAGGTGTTAAAGCTAGTGGGTGAGATGAAAAGGATTATGTGTGTAGCTGTAAGAACAATTCACATCCAGTGCAAATATTTTGCAGAAGCAGCAGATTTTAGTGTGGTTCCATCCTGAGGTCAGGCATAGGTCTTTTGATCAGGAAAAGCATTGCAAATGTTCTCCCTGAGATGCAGAATGCTTTCCAGAGCTTGCCAAATAAAAGAGCAACAAAGTCAGTGCAGCAGCCACCAGAAAGACAGAGGGTGCTGCTTACCAACAGCAGGGCCACTCCTAGCATTCAGCACATTTAGTGCTGTGCTGAGAGCCCGGTGACACAGCGTTTCTTCTCTCTGCTCCTTTCCCACCACACATTAGCATCTAATCCCTCTACCTGCAAAACAAAACACCCTTTTTCCTCGCAACACTTCAGGGGCACTGTTTTGACATCTCTGCCCAAAATGTTCATACATTTTTCTTGTGTTGCTTTTTTCTTGTAGGAATCTGAATCCCCCATCTTTGATTTCCCTGTGCTGTAACCTGCTACAATGGAAGGATCACTGGTCTCTCCCGTGGAGAGAGGTGACACAGAGCACATTCAGAGTGCATTCAGTTCGGGGCCCTTTAACAGACACATTGTTAAGCATTTAGAGAAGAAAATGTGCATCTGGTTACATATAAAAGATGTGCTCTGATGTTGTTTTTTTTTTTCTTTTAAAATTAAAGCAGACCTATGGAACAGAGGGAGTAAAGGGCACCACCTTCCCACACCAGACTCTCTTTTTAGTCAGAGCTGCTCCGTCCACTTGGTTTTGATTACTCTGAATCAGAATGACAGCCTGTGGCTATGAGAGTGGCTAGTGCGATTCTTGGAAAGACTCACGGCTGGTTTGTTTGGGATTTTTTTTTTTTGCCCTGCTGATTTCAGTATGAGTAATGAGATACTGGACCCTTGCTTCTCACCAAAAACAAATGATCCTAAAGCCAGGAGAAGTGAGCTGGGAAAAACCCATCTGGCTGACGCCGTGTCCCGTCTGCTCACCTCCTGGGAACGAGCGAGGGGGTGCTGGATGGCAGCCCGGGCTATGGGGAGGATACGGAGGAGGGCAGGGAGGATCCAGCGGCTGCGAGCAGCCCGGCCACGGCAAAGGAGCGGGGCACGGTGCCCGGCCCTTCCGCTGCCGCCGCCCTGTCCGGCCCGGGCGCTGAGTGGGTGAGGAGGTGGAAATGCTCTGGGTGTGAGCGGAGGCCTGAGGTGACTTTGAAGGAGCAGAGCCCACCTAGTGATGCCGAGGTAGGCGGACGGGGCTGTTTCGGGAGAAGCCGGAGCGGTGGCTGCCCGCGGTCGCGCTCTGCGGACGTTGCCGTGACCCCGTTTCTCCGGCGGGGAATCGCCCAGGCCAGCGCCGCCCGGCACCTCTGCTGCCGGCCCTCCCTGCTCCGGCAGGGCGGGATTGTGGCAGAGGGGGTGACAGCAGCATCCCCGCAGGCTCCACCGGACACCGCGCAGCGCTGCGGGGGCCCGGCCGGGCTCGGCTCGGTGCGGTTCCGAGAGCGGCCGGAGGCACCGCGCCGCTCCCGCGCGTCGCCGCCCCCAGGCGCGGGCTCATTGGCTGAGGGCAGTGCTTGTCTTCTGGGCCGGTCAATCAGGCTCCCCCAGCTTCGCGGGCGCGGGGCCGCCGGGGCCTGATAAAGGCGCTGGTGCCCGCCCCTCTCCTGGCGCGGCGGCGGCTGGCGGCGGCTTCGCTGCGGCTTCGCTGCGGCCTGGGGGGGCAGCGCGGCCGCTCTTCGCCGCGGCCTCAGGGACGTGTGGAGCGGCCCGCAGCCTGCTGCGGCGCTTCCTGCGAGGTAGCGCGGCTTTAGCCTGAAAGCCGGGGGTCGAGCGCGGTGAAGGGTCGTGCGGGAGGGGATAGAGGGGTCTTGGGCTTGTGGGAATAGGGGTGTGGGTAGGGAGAGCTCCCTGTTGGGCAGCAGGGCTTCGAAGTCCGGGGCGGCTTGGGGTAGTGCCTCGGAGGGGCTGCGCTGGCGCTCGGGGCTGGCCTTGCGGAGGGGGTTTGCTGGGGGTGGGCTGCCCTGGCGGGGGTCGGGGCCCCGTGTGGGAGTCCCTCGAGGGAAAGGCGTTGAGACCCGGGCCAGGTCGAGGCTTCGGAGGGAGCTGTAGCTGTGAGGCACCGTGTGTGTGTGATTGCGTGCGGGGGAGGAGTCGCTGCCCTGCTCCTGGACAGCCTCGTGTGTTTGTGTTGTTGCCGCTCCCACGGCCGCACAGGAGCGGAGCGGGGGAGGTGGTGCCGGCCGGAGCCACCGCCTCGGGCACTTAGACCTCACGGCTGGGCTTGGCTGAAAGCTTGGCCGGTGGAAGGTGTTATTCTGGGCGAACCTGGGCACCCTGCTCTGTTCTGCTTTGCCGAGCCATGCTTTATATTCACGGATCAGTATCTATGAAATCAGAGGTTTTGGTAATTAGTGCGCCAGAGCTGTGGTAATTAGAGCCTAGACAAATCTTGGGGAGCAAATTATATCCCGAGGCATCTGGGAGACGGGGAGCTTTCCCTTGTTGGATATGCAAGAGCTGTGCATTTGCATTTTTTGGGGGAGAAGGGAAGCGGTGGCTTTCCCAGCCTGTAGGAGAGGCGTGCTCCGTGCTCTTAGGCTGAGAGCAAACGGGGGCGGCACCACTGCACTTGTGGTTTGCTCCTGGGCGAGCACTTTGGTGTTTGTTTCCTTCCTGCAGGTAATTGGCCAAGAGTGTGCGGTGGCCTCTGCACAAAGCAGCTCTCCAGTCTGTGCTGGGATTTGTGTAGGCTGTTCCTTTGCCACAGGAAAGGTGAGTAGGATTATTTCCATGTGTTGCTCTAAGGCTTTCTAGCTTAAATGCTTCCATAAGTGAACTGATATTCAAACAGCCCTGTGACTGCCAATCCTTTCTAAATTTGTTTGAGAATGGTGATTCTGCTTAATCTTTTATGTAACTGAACTGGAGTTTATGGTCCCCAGATGATCTTAGGTCTTCATTCATGTCTTTTTTTAATTTTATTTTTTTTTTTAGTTTATTCATTGAGTTTCCAGAAGTACCCAGCTGAGAATTGGTACAAACAGGTGCATCCCCTGTATTGTTGGGTATTGGGGTTTTTTGGCATTTGGCTTTGCAAATTATGCCATCTGTTCCTTTTGATAACAGAATCAATCTAAATAATGAAGTGTCTGCAGAGATAAAGCTTTTTATGGGACTATGTTTTGTTGAGTAGTTCATGCTGTGAACACTGCAATTGTTAATTGTCTCTATGGGACACTGGAGAAAGCATTTCTTAACTCAAAGTGATGTGATACTTGTTTCTGTCATAAATGTGGTTCAGTATTGTATCTGATGGGATGTGACTACTGAATCCTAAGAGTAGTTGATTTCTGTGTTTGATGTACAGATTTGTTGAGAGTCAAAGTGGAATGAGCCAAGGGGGTTTGTTCAGGATGCTCTTTGTCATACACAAAGTTCAAGGCTCCTTTGCATGAAATCACAAATTTTCCTTTGTATTTACTAGCTGTCTGTTGTGTTTCAGACAGTATATCCTAATATTCTGTAAAGATCTATTAATCCTCAAATGCTTTTTAATGCTGAGCTGGGGAGTTGTGTAGTGCCCTTGTGTGCTATAGGCTGTATCTTCTGTGGACTGGAGAACTTAGCTGCTGTTACTGTCCAGATCAAATTGCTGAGGCTGTTCATGAATTCAGTTTTTCTATAGACTTTTTGAAAGTCTGGTGAAAGTGAACACTGGTATTGTGCTGAGTGCTTCCCAAAAACACATTTGTTTTTTGCTTCCCAAAACCACTGATCCATTCTCCTGACCCAATCCAGGGTTACAGTGAGCCTCAATTTGAGATGCTTGGTGACTTGGAGTGTGATGGAAGCAGTTTCAACTGATTTAAGTTGATAGGAGCTCCCACAAGCATGTCTCTTATGGAAATCTAGTCCAAAGTTTTGTGTGCAGAAATCAGACCTTAGTCTCTCATTGTGCCTGGTTTTGAGAGCACTCTGTTCATTAGACCATACAGCAATCATCCCAGTGCAGAGTTCTACCCATTACTCTGTCTATTGCTATCTAGTCTGTGGTAAGTTGGAGTGATCAGGTGGGACTTGGAGAGTTGCAGTGCTGTGCTAGATGCTTTCAGGCATCACACCATCTGCCAGATCTTGGACTACATTGCAAAAGCTTGATTGAGTGGTCAAAATCCATCTCCCATTGGAGACAATCCAGGGTTTGTGTTGTGTAGTCAAAAGGAACGAGAGATATTGTGTGCCCTTATTAAATAGGACAGTAAATACACTATTTCTGAGCACTGTAGAAGTGAAAACATTAGTCCTGATGCCTGTGAATCTGGCATTGTAATTCACAGATAAGAGGAAAAAATGTACTCCAAAGTCAGGGAGGGCATTGAATCATTTGAGAACCCTTCTGGACTCAGTGAAATGAGGACTCGGTAGCTTTGTGTTGTATCCTAGAGTAGCAATGTTGTCCCACTTGAGTGTGGAGGAATGGAGGAAGGTGAAAAAATACCAGACAGAGAATGGCTTAATTTGCAGGACATGATGGAGATATGAGGAAAAGAAGCTATTCAGAGTATGATTATGGTGACATCTCTTGGGGAAAGTCATATTTTCTGTGTATTGCTGTTGCCCTGGCTGAGGTTCACAGCTGCTGTCTGTGCCTGCTTTCCCTCAGGAGCCAGGGTAGGTCTGGCTTACTCTAAAAAGTTTGGGCTTCATGTCTTAATTCAAGTGTGAGATTCCATTCTTGGGTTGGGAAGCTCTGATGTTGAGTCAGGCTCTGAGAGGAATCTGTTGGCAGGAACAGCTTGTACAAATGTGCTACTAATCGATTGGTGAAGTGGGCTAGTAGCTACAAGCTGGGTGGAGGATGGTGCTTTTCTTACCATGTGAGGGTGGGAAGAAATTCAAAGCCAGGACATCCTGAAGGTAAAAAACCTACTCAGCAGACACTTCTTTCTTGGGATGTTCTGATTCTCCTAGTTGTCTACTCTTGGTGTGGCATTACTACTGGTAAAGCATCACCTGTGGGATGTTTGATGTATGTCTTATCTTTCCGTACAGATGCATCACTATTAGATGCCAGACCAGTTGTCACCTGAGCTAAGTGGCAATCAAAATGGTGAAGTACAGGCTTGTTCTCATGAGGCACGGGGAAGGAGCCTGGAACAAGGAGAACCGCTTCTGCAGCTGGGTGGACCAGAAGCTGAGCAGCGATGGGATCAAGGAAGCTCAGAACTGTGGCAAGCACCTGAAGGCCCTGGGCTTTGAGTTTGACCTGGTCTTCACCTCCATGCTCAGGCGCTCCATCCAGACCGCCTGGCTGATCCTGGAAGAGATGGGCCAAGAGTGGGTCCCCATTCAGAGCTCCTGGCGGCTGAACGAGCGTCACTACGGTGCCCTGATTGGCCTCAACAGGGCAGAAATGGCTCTGAATCACGGGGAGGAGCAAGTGAAACTATGGAGGAGAAGCTATGATGTCACCCCCCCTCCCATCACGGAATCCCACCCTTACTACCAGGAGATCTACAACGATCGGCGGTACAAATGCGGCGACGTGTCCCGGGATTCCCTCCCCAAGGCTGAGAGTCTGAAAGATGTGCTCGACAGACTCCTTCCCTATTGGAACGAAAAGATAGTGCCCGAACTGAAAAGTGGCAAAATGATCCTTATCTCTGCTCATGGGAACAGCAGCAGGGCGTTGCTGAAGCATGTGGAAGGTAAGGGTCTTCCTTTAGTCTTCCCTTCTCCTTGCTCAGCACTCTGAGCTTTACATCTTGTTCTGGAGCACATGCTGCTTGGCTGGGCAGTGTAACACTGGGTGTCGGGGTCGCAGAAGACAGTAAGAAGTTAGCCTGTTGGAACAGCAATCAAACTGGCAGATATGGAAGGGGGAGGGAATTACTTGGTTTAATGTGCTTAAAAAGAGGAAAATGCTTTCACTGTGTGTTTTCGCTGCTTGTTTTAAACTGCTGTATTCAAACCAACTTTGCAGTTGAGCTGAAGAGCTTTTGTCTGTTTTGGGGTTTATTCATCTTGCTTTGTCAGAAAGGTTGAAGTCGATATGTTTATTGAACAGGCATTGCTATAACAGCAGAATCAAGTGCTTGTCTTGAGTTGAGGAAGACATTCTTGACTGTTACTGTAGTGGCTTCATTCTTGACAATTGTTTACCATAAAAAGCTGTTGTGGTGGAGTTCAGTAGAGAATTGGCATTTGCTGAAAAAACTCAAAAAAAGTGAACCAGTTCCATGAAACCATGCTGGCTAAGCCCTTGGGGGTGAAATGCTGTAAGCTGATCACAGGTTGAGCAGAAACTGGACTGTGTGCAGGTATTGCACCATGGCTGGGGCTGACAGCATCAGTGAGTGGTTAGGGTTACTGTCAAGTTAGCATAGCTGGGTGCCTTGTATTGAGACCAGAGACCTGTGTAAAAGCAGCTGCAAAGCTTTTGAGACAGTTTGTTAGGGAGACCTTGCCAAGGGATGCCTATATTCAACTAAAGTGGGACAGGGCTATGTCTCTTGTCTGTCCTACACTATACCTTGTCCCTCCTAGCATGTGCTTCATACAGAAATGTGAGGAATCCTTGGCAGAGGATCTAATTCTGTCCACTGTTGCATCAGCTCCCTCCCAGGAGCAGTTGCCAGATACATGCTAGTTGCTCTGCCCTTTTTGCAGTGGATATTGGAATTGCAGAGCTGGCCTGAAGGGTGCCATGAACAGAGCTTTAAATACCTGTCATTGCAACCTGCTCTTCTTTTCCAAAGCTCTTGTCTATATCTAGCTGGATCAAAGAGGTTCCTTGTCTGCTTTGCTGATTGTTTCCCTTTCTCTCTTGAAAGGCTGTGAGTTGTGAGCACCTTTGGATTCTTGCTGGGATTGGATCTGTTTCAGCAGTGCTTAAAGTTTCAGTCTGCTGTATTTATAGCACCCTCTGTGAGGCAGGCTTTGTTTTTGTGGACTCCTCCTGACAAGCTTAGTGTGTCTTGTTCCTGAGTGGAAGCTTCTTGGCCCCTCTATCTTGGCTGGAGCCATGTTTTTTTGGTATTTAGACAACTGGGCTCCAAATGCTTCAATCTTGCATGAGTTCTTGGATGTCAGTGATAATCTTGGAAGATATAGTTTGGAAACCTTAAATTGCAGTAAATGTGAATGTTTTTATTTGGTTTAAACTCATGAAACAATTCTAATGGTCTCTGTGTGACATCTAATGGTTTTTCTGAAAGACTTCCCCAGTGGGGCTGCTGGGCTGTGGTCCTTTCCCTAAGTAATCTCTCTGGATTTGATAAGTGCCACCAAGGCCAAATATGGCCATTTTGTGCAATCCTGTTGAAGATTTGATGTCGGCTTGAATTTTTAAGTCTTTGAGCTTGTCCTTTCCTTTCAGGGTACTGTTTGGTTCTTCTGTCATGTTCAGGTGTCTATGTGGTGATGCTAAGAATGACTGTCACAACTAAAAAGACACCTGTTGGTGTGGTTTGCTTTCCTACACTGCCTGGGATGGCCTCATTAGTGACCACAAGGTCAGAGTGATCAGGAGCCAGTTGGGTCTGGCTGAGATGGAGTTGGTTTTCTCATAGCAGCCCTCAGTGCTGTGCTTTGTCTTGGTAGCTAGAGAGGTGTTGCTAACACATTAGTGCTTTGGCTGCTGTGAGCAGGTCTTGGCATCTCAAACACTTTCACCCTACCGGGTCGCTGAGAGGTGGGTGGGATCTTGTGAGGGCACAGAGCTAGGACAGCTGACCCAGACTGATCCAAGTGATATTCCAAACCATGGGATGTCTGCTCACTAAGAAAAGCTGAGAGAGGGGTGGGAGAGGAGCACCATTCATCCTTACACTGACCTTCTGGAGCAACTGCTCCATGGACTGAAGCCCTACCTCCTGGGAAGTGGCTGGATGTCACCTACTTAGGGGAAGTAGAAAATAAACTTTTTCTGAAGAGATTAATAGCCAGATTCTAGCACTGTGCCCACTTCCCTCTACCCTGCTGAAGCTTGGCTGTGCCAACCTGCAGGGAGGGCAGAATCTTCCCTGGAACATTTAACAGGGTAAAGTGTCAGTGTGAAGCTCCTGGTGGAGTTAGGAAGGTGCTATGACTTGGTTTGGATCTCAATTACAAAGCACCAGTTGTAGAATAAGCTTGTTGTGGCTGAACTAAGGTACATGATTGTGTTTTGTTGGGTCAGTCATCTGACCTCAAGGGTAGTTGACATCTAGGCAAGGGAGGTGTGTGGCTGTTTTCAGTATCTATTGTTTTTGCTTTGCCCTGACGATAAGAATAGAAGGAAGGAACTTGGTAAGAACAGGTGAGGAGAAAGCTGAGCCATCCCCTGCAGGACCTGGCTGTGGGTGCTCAAAATCAAGTGCAGTGGAGTTTGCAGCACTTTGCAGGGTGCAGGTATTGCAAAGCACTTCATGGGCTACCAGGCAAAGGTGAATTCTTGACTGCACAGAGTTTTGGGCTCTGATCACCTAGTTCACTTAAATGGAGCTGGGAAAGAATTTGCAATGTCATTTTGAAAGAGACTTTTTGTAATAAGTGCTGTACCAAATTCTTATGATCATGTACCTAACAGCAGTTTGGGAGCAGCATTTGCCAGGTACTGCCAGGGGGACACGAGATGTCTTCTTGAGGAATATAGTTGCCTGGTCAGCATTTTTATCAGGGCTAATGAGAAGAACATGCTGAGTACTTCAGGAATGCCTGTGGATTCTCTTGGCTGTAAAGTAGGTAGGACCTTAGCTTTAAACCTTCCTGGGGAAAAGACTGCTTTCAGAAACATGGTACCCTTCAGCAGTGCTGAGACCCAGTGTTATCCTGCAGGGAAGTGTTGCTGCTTCAGTGGTCTTATTTCCCATTGCACCTTGTAGTCAGCAGGTGAGTCCTTGCCCTGGTCTTACCCTTCTCCCCCGTGAGGCAGGATGGGGTTGTGATAGAGCCCAGCTCAGATGGAGTGCAGGAAAGGTCACTTGGCTATAGTTACAGCATATGAAGTAACTGGATACCAGTTAGCTTGAGCTTGTCATGGCTGGAGCCTAGATGTGATCTCTTCACTGCCCTCCCAGCCTGCTGCTGAGTGTGGTCTGTGTGCATGTTGTGTGACTGACAAGCCTAAGCAGCATCTTGATTCCTGAAGAACAGAAATCCTATACATTGGAGCAGGGCTGAAATAAAGCAACAGACACTTTAGTTTTGTCAGAATTTTTCATATGACTTCAGCTTGCAATTCCAGCCTTCTGCCTGTGAGGCAACACTTCTGTATGAGGAAGAACCCTGAGGAGAAAGCCAACCTTCTTGCTGGAGCTTGTTTATCCTAGACTGCACTGTTTTGTTTGTTAAAGCAATTCTTCTTGACATTGGTGTGGTCACTGAATGTTCTGTCAAAACAGTAAAATGCATTTCTGAATCCATGTAGCTACAGCTAGTTTTGTTTAGTCCAGCTTTAGAGGAAAACTTTAACTATCCTGGCTGCTGACCACATGTGGTTTGTCTAAATTCTCCTGCATTGCTTCATCTGCTTTGTGTACATCTGAATGGTTTAGTCTGGGAGGCTGAGAGGTGGGCAGAACACTTCCTAGGGCCAGAGTCTCTGTGGATACATGGTGCTGTGTATGTTAAAATCTAATATGCTTAAGAATCCTCCAAGGAAGAGCTCAGGCAGCTTAGCTGCTTGTTTTGCAAGCCAGAGTCCTTGAGAAGGATGGTGGTGGCTGGTAAAGTGTGGTTTTAATTTGGGATGCTCCTGTACTGCTCTTCTGTCTGTCTGATTGATGCCTACCTTTTACCTTTCTTGTACATGAGGATTGCTTAAACTGGCAGAGTAGGACCTTTTTTTAATGGGCTGATGGCTCAATAGGTTACAAGGTGTAAGCTTCTTGAGAGGGCTTGTCCCTTTCTCTTGCTCCATGCCCTTCTGAAACTGAGGGCTAATCTACAGCTGGCTGAAGTGATTAGCCTAATCAAAAAAAGAATAGGTCCCTACAAAAGTTGTGTGCTTGTGTAGTCCTGGGGTGGGGCTCATGAAATGTTTCTTACCTCATGATTAGCCCTTTTTCTGACCTGTTGCCATCCTGGGTAGCCTGGCTTTGGGCTTTCCTGTTGAGGTGTTGGCTCTGCTTTTCTCCTTCATGTGAAAATCAGTGCTAGATTTGCACCCACGTGCCCTGAACCATCTGTTTTGTCAGCTGCTCAAGAGAATGTTTGCTTCATACACCTTGCTCTAGTTTATATGGTGGCTTCATTTTAGAAGCCTGGTTGTGTTTTGTAAGCTTGAATTACTCAGAGCTGTCGTGCTTTACAACAGATGACTGTTGCTGTGACCTCAGTGCCTCTAAAAGGGGGGGAATGTTGCTGTTCCCACTAACACCAGGCTTCTTTTCGCTGAAATTTCTGAGGAATGTCTTTGCAGTCAGTGCTTCTTACAGAGCCTTTTGTAGAAACTTGACTGAGGGTTTGGCCTCAATTCACAAGGATGCTTTGGAGACTTGTTTGATACGAAAATAACCATTCATTTCATTGATACTAAAGCCCCAAAATATTTACTAAGCATAGCTGGTTAAAATAAATTTTCTCCCCAGGTACATGTTGTTGTAGTGAAGTGGAAAAATACAGGGAAATGCTCCAAGGTGTTTAAGTTGACATTCTCCCTTTTCTTCCCCACTCTGTCTATAGTTCTGAGAGCAGTATTGTAGGCAAGATGCTGTAAACTTACTTTTGAGAAATCAGATGTAAGAAACTGGTGATCCCTACACTAGAAGATTTAAATACTAATTTTTAAAAAGTATTATGTGAGAAGCTTTGCACAGAAAACTTAAGAGGAAACATTAACTGTGGTATCCTGTCTTTTTAAAGAGGCAGTTTGTACTGGTTGCTTAGCAGGGATTGTTTGATGTTGGAGCAGCACATGTGCACTCTAATCCTCTTTTGTTGATATATTAGTTGGAAGATCTGGAGGAGAACCTATTGTCCTCAATGTCCTGTTTTAAAGGAAAGGTATAGTCTCAAGGGCAATTTTTTCCTGTTTTTCACATGTCAAGTCTGAAAAATGAAGGAACTATCTTCACCTTGATAGGAATTCCCTCCTTTAGCTGTTCCTAAAGTGCTAATTAAACCACAGTCTAGTCTGGGAACTGGCCCTTGAGTAGTAGCTGGTGTTGATGGAAGCTGGTGCATGTCCTTGACTGTTTTAAAACTAGATAATGTCAGAATTAAGGCTGAGATAGATTGACAAGTAGGGAGCTGTTCCCTAGATTAACTCTTTGTTTTTTCTTTTGACAGGTATTTCTGATGAGGACATCATCAACGTTACTCTCCCCACTGGTGTGCCCATACTTCTTGAACTTGATGAGAATCTGCACCCTTTGGGCCCTCACCAGTTTCTGGGTGATCAAGAAGCTATTCAAGCTGCCATCAAAAAAGTGGAAGATCAAGGGAAAGTAAAATCTGCTGAGAAGTAGAATCTTCCTAACAGCTGTTTTCCAAGTGTGGTGATGTTTGTTTGACTGTCAAGTTGCACTGTGTGAAAGTCTCAATTTCAGGCACTATGTAGTTCGTAGGGACAGTTGAGTCTCAGGTTGGTAGATTAATCCTCTGCCTTTCAAAAACTGGAATTTAGATTTCAAAGTGAGGTTATGGATACTGGGGAAAAAAAAAAAATCAAGAGATCATTCAGGTAATGGAAACTTGCAGGGCAGTCTGCCCCAGGTCTGGGATAGAGGGTGGTCCAGTACAGAAATAAAGGGATATGTGTTTGGTGTCTACCGATATTCAGTCCTTACCTGCTGTTAAAGGGAAAAGCACCAGCTTACTGGACTAACTAGTTAGAGGCACTAAAATTTCTTCACTGATAAAATGGCAACAGGTAACAGTTACCCAGCATCATTCTGCTGTGACAATGACCATGACAATTTGTGTTGGATGGAGTTCCTTTGGTCCTCTAGAATGCTTTCATCTGTACGGCTCTTTGCCTTTATTATTTAGAGTCTTCCAAGGCCAGTTCATGGTCCAGAGAATTTTGTAGAGATGCTCAGACTGTTACAATTACCATAGTTGTATTTTATGCTCTATTCCAGTTTTTAAGGAATCTAGAAGGAATCCCTTTTCCTCTGTCTTTGCAAAGCCTATTTTGGTGGCTTGCAATAATAACTTGTGGACTGAAGTGTGAGTTAAATCCTAAGCACAAAGGTTTCCTGCCTAATGTTTAAATTATCACTTGGCTTTTAGTGAGTGACCTAAATAGCTTTAAACACTTAAGTAACATGTAGTAGTGTTTGCTCACTACTTAGTCAAGTTAGAATAATTTCTGTCTACCTCAGTAAAACTGGATATAGGAGAATCACCCTTTTCTGAGGTGCAAAGATCTATTGTGTTCCACAGTAGTATCACTGTGGCTTTCTCTGGAGGGCTGGAAGAGCTGCATAAGGTATTTGAGAAGTGTTACTGGGTGCAGTTTGTTCAGCCATTGTGCTGGTAGGGCAGGATATTCTGCCATGCCTGAAAGTTTCTCCTATCAAACTCTTCTCCCAGTTTAGCCTGATTCCCACTGAGTGTGGCCTTGCTGTTGCCTGGCACTAAATCTGAGCAGTTCAGGCTGTGGCTGGGTGTGGTGTAACATGTTTGGCAGTTGGATGTTCTTCATGTACACAAGCATCAGGATAACTCCACTTCTGAAGGCTTGCTCTGATCTTTCTTGCAAACATGAAACTGTTATTTAACTTTAGACCTTGACCTATTGTCTCAACACCTGAGCATCTGGGTTCACCACAGTTGCCTACACGTGGCACTCGGGTGTGTGTGTACTGTTTGAGCTGAGTGTGATCTCAGCTTTGCCCAGCTACAGATCTCAGAAGCAGCTGATGAGAATTCCCTTGGTATGATGATAGTATAACTAATAGAGTACCTGCATCGTTGCAGTGAGCAGCTTTGGAGCTCCTTTCAGAAGTGGGAGGGCTGGTTTTTGCCCTTTGAGGACAGCAGTGTGTCAGTGGTGTGCCTCTGGCAGCTCCCCTGCTACATGGAAGCACACTCCCAGGTCTGATGTTGGCTTCCTTTAGTGTAGTACATATTCCTCAAAAGACCTCTTGCTAGATGTTAGTTTCTCCTGCATGAATGATGTTTGGGCTTCATTTTGGCTTTGTTTTTGGAGCCCTTGCACTAAGAACAAAGTTAAGTGTTTGTCTTTTGATCATAAAGCTGGTAGATTTCCTCTTGCTTTATCCAAGCAACCCTATTTCACAGGGTTTTGTTTTTTTTTTCTCTGAAATGCTATTAGCATCTTCTCTGCTACTCTATTTTAGACACTGATTTGCTCATTTCTGGGTTTAGTTTTCTGTGCATAGAGTAACTCCCAATCACAGTTGATCCTTTACAAGTCAGTGTTATGGCGTTAGATCAGCAGATGTTAGTTGATCAGCAGATGTTGACCTGTCAATGCCTCGAAGGGAAGACCACTGGCACTCAGGTGATCAAGTTCTTCCTCAGACACACATCAATGTGTGAAGCTCAATATGAGGTAAAAGTCTCTGTAGACTTGTTAACAAGGGCAGCAGAGCCACCTGTAGTCAGCAGGAATTGCAGCCATCCTAATATGTGGTCTTCCAAGCCTTGGCTGGCAGGTTCATATCCCTTGGGCACTGTGCTATTGTAATGCAGGACTCCTCCAGGACCTGAGATACAGTTGAAATATGCTTGAAAATGAACCAGCTGAACTGGGACATATGCTCTCTACCCTTTCCAGAGAGTTAATCTCTGGGGATGGAGTAAGGAATAGAAAGATGGATGAGTGAATGTAGAAAGTGTTTCTTTGCAGCTGAATAGATGGACTGAATACAGCTTGTCAAAGGGTCATGGACAGTAAGAAAAGCAGGGGGATGTTTACAGGTGGCATTGTTTCTACAGTGCTGCTTGAGAGCTGAATAATGACAGTGCCACAGGAAGCTTGGCTTCATTTGCTCTGGTTGTGACCCCAAAGTGATGGCAGGATTTTGTGCACATCTGGCAGCAATACCAACTTGCAAAAGCATCAGATGGGGCCAGCTGGGAATTTTGTTGTGCTCTAAGATTACTTTTAACACCTTGCAATGCTTGCTTATGAAGAGCTAATGAAATTCCTGTTTCAGAAAATGTGTGTATTGAAGAGTGGAAACCAAATTTCCATCAACAGTAGCATAAGGGTACCTGATCTTCAGGCATAGCTACATTAGAGGGAGAAAGGAGAATCTTGCTGTTGACATCAGTGGTTGGAAAACATTTTCCTCATGTTTGAGTATGCCTCAAAGTTCTCTAAGGTAACTGGTGTTTCTGCAGTTGCCACTATGGATGTGGCTGACTTGGTTTGTTTATGCATTTTTTAATGTATGGTTCAGTAGCAGTAATGGCTCTAGAATCCTCTTGAAAACCTTTGTAAATATGGTGGAGCTGCCAGGTTCTTTGTAACTGAATAAATTCACCTGAAAGAATTTAACTTTGGCTTCAGTCTTTATTACTTCTATTACTTTCCCTTTTGTTTCCTTTCCAGGGCTGTTAAGCAAATTAAACTGTGACCTTTAGGTCCCAGAACTCATCAAGCAGTTGTTGATCAGGTATCATGCAGGGGGTTGGGTAAAAATAAAGCAAACGCTGCCTCATGTTTACTTGGGAAGAAGTTGTGCTGGGTGGGAATGTGTACCTGTTTGCAAACATCCCTATAGTTTCATAGGAACAACACATTAAACATTTCCAGAAGAATGGAACTAAGTGAATGTTCAGTTTCCCATGCTTGCTTTTCTTTTTAACAAGCATTCTTTTTTGATGGTTTGCTTAAAACTGTACATTTTGGAGACAAAAAAAGCCAATCCTATTCAAGCAGACTTGTAACTTAAGTAAACAAGCCAGCTGAGGACTGTTTCTTGTTACAGACCCTCACAGGTGGCCTTGGATAATGGGAGACAGTGTAAAGGTCCTAAAAATGGAACATTCAGGTAGAAATCAAGACAACTGCATGGCTTAAATAAGTGCACTGGGAAATTGACTTCAAAAGAAGTTGTGGTCTTATGATTGTTTTGAGAAATGGAGCAGATCCGAGCTGTTTGTGTCCTGGTATTTTAACACTTTGCAGTTAGTGTGGGAGTGCTGGAGCCAATTCAAAGTTGTGTTGGTGTTTTAAGATGTATTTCTGTCCCTGCTTCCCCCAGTCACCTACTGTACTTTGTTTTGCCTTGGCTAAATTCTACCTTAGTTACACATGATTCTTCCCAAGTCCTGTCTGTTGTAAAGAGTGACTTGGTTGAGCCCCCCATCCTTTTTTGTGTAGAAAAGGTTAGAGTGCAGAGTGCTGTATACAAGGTACGGGTACTGGCCATGCTAGGAGTGAGTAAGGAGGTGTACAGATCGTCAGCTATCCCTGAAGACAAAGCAATTGCTCTTACCCAGATGACAGATGAACTTGCAGAAATGCAAGTGGACAACAGGTGGAGCAAGTGCATTGTGGTATGTGCAGGAGAGCAAGAGCAGTGTTTGCTCCTGTGACTATGGAGGGCTAGCAAGGGATCATCAACCTCTCCTGAAAGGCAGCATGCTTGATTTCTGCCTAGAGCTTAACAAATGGGACAAATAGGACTTGCTTCTGGTTTGGAATCACCTAGATCACTTCTACACATTTGTCCTGGTGTTTTCCTTGCATCAGTAGCTTCACTAGACTAGATAATTCAATAGAAGCAAGATTAGCCATTTGCAGACAGATAATTAAAAGAAAAAAACACCTCACAAAAGCCCACACTCCCAGTTGGTGATAGCACTAGTAACTCGGGAAAGGTTGGGGAAAGACCCTGTTCCATGAGAAAAGGAACTCGGCAATGAGCAGATGCCAAACAAAATAAAAATAATAGAAACTAGATAGTGCCTTTGGTTTCAGGGATATGATTCCAGATGCTCTTGTAATCTTTTTTTTTTTTTTTTTTTTTGGGACTCTGTATTCTTCTCCCTCCTTTATCAGAAGTTGTGAAAAATTATAAGCATTTTATATGCTTTCAAATAGAGTGTTAAGGTAAGAGAGGGTCTGGACCCTCTCGTACACATACCTCCAAAAATTGACTCATTTGACTTACCCAACTAGGGAGAGTCTGTAGGTGCAGCTGATGGAAAGAGGCCAGCAAAAGCAAATTCCCAGCCTTCTAGTGCAAGCTCCAATATCCCTGCCTACCCAAACATCTTTGTGTGGAAAACGCTTGTGGTGACACAAAACTCGAGCTTTGTTTTTGCCTTTGCTGTATACTTCAACCCAGGAATGGTTTCTTAAGCACACACACAAATTTCTATTTTATTAAATGTTGTGGGACCTGGTACTCCATTTTTGTCAGTCAATAACAGAGCAGAATAAACTTTCACAGGTCTCATTTTTTTCCAGATGAAAGCTTTGGGAGACCTACTGAAATAAAAAATACCTTCTTCCATTGCTGGAAGTCTCATGTTCTATGCTTTCTCTTCCATGGGGTTGGCTCAAGTGATTTGTGCAGCCAGCAGCTACAAATACCTTCCATTAAGCTGTAAATCCTTTTCACAGGCTGCTGAGAAAATACTTCTCGGATCTCAGCAATTTTATTTCATCAGCTCATCTCAGTATTTGGGATAACTGAGGTATGTATACAGTGATTACTAGCAATGTAAGATCAAATATTTATCTTCATTTTAAAACTGTGGACCTCTTATTTATAGGGCAACTATTTGTTTCTTAGATACCCTGTTTTCATAATTTCAGTTCTCCCTGATACTAGACAGAGTTTGATTTGATCCCAATGCTGGTTTATGTAGTAGATGAACTACTCCTTTATGTTAAGTAATATACATTGGCAATATCAGATACAATCAGAGACATACGTAAATAATGATTACAAATGAATATGGTTATTTCAATGAACCTATAAATGGATACTTTTCTGATTTTTCTTTAACTTTAATTTCTGTTTTCAGTATTCTGCTCTGAATGTCCTTGTTCGTGTCACAGTGTTAAGTTTAATGTCAGTCTGAATTCCTTATTCTGAAGAGCAGTATGTGAAGTATAAAGTGAGATCACCACATCAGCACTTGTGATCTATAAGCTTGGTTCATTTTGCTCAAGTTTGGAATTTGCCTATAAAATGCTAATGTGTTTTGGTGGTGAAGTTTGTGGTTTTTTTAGCTGAAAAGTAGAAATATATTTTGCACTACTGAAAGCTGCAGCACATTGAGTATCTTTTTTTTTTACCTTCCCAAAAGTATCAGAATATCTGATTGTAAGGGCTTGATTTAAGAGGATTGAAAAACAATTTTGAGGCTTCTTTCAATGAATTAACTAGAGCATGTGATTTATTAGTGTAATTTTCCTGCAGCACAGGAATTCTGCATTTTGATGAACTTACAGACTCAGCTATGGCTCTAAGTGTAGCAAGTTAATTACATGATGTAAGTAAATTTTAGCTCTTCAGGAGGCTAGGCTGAGGGTTTTGGTACTTCATTCAATGTTAGGAGTTGTGGATTCAGTTTTGTTATATGCACCGCATCACAGGCAGGTCACTTTTTTCCAATCTGTGAAATGAGGAGCTCAGAACTTCATGACCTCGTGTGCCTGTGCACTGTCATTAGGAGCTGAGGTGCTCCAACGTATGGCAAGAGGACTTGTTCAGTGGTATGTGGAAGTTCCACAAAGTTTGCTTCAACAATGAGGTTCTTGTTTCAGTGCCTAAATGAGACAGAAGTTCCTTTGAAAATGTGCACACTGGAGAACTTGCCTGCAAGTATTTGGTAATGTCAATCTTAACATTAAAAAAAACCCAAACAAGTCTGAGAACCTAACAGGTTGGGGTAGAAGTTTCCTGTCATTTCTCTGGCTAATAGACAGGCTAAGCAGCAGCTCTCTCCACACAGCTGTCAGTAACATCACAACTTGAACATGCAGTATAATTAAGAGTTTTTAGGTAGATGCTTGAACTGCCAATATGAGCAGGGTTCTCCCTGATGGGAGGAGCACTGCTGCCCTTCTCTTCTGCAGTGCCTAGCTTCAGGGCAGGTAAGACTGCCCTGGGGAAGGGTTCTGTGGCAAAAAAAGGCTGACAAAAAGCTCTTGGGGGCTTTACTGAAGCTGGTCAAAGCCCTTTGCCAGTGCTGGGGCTGCCAGTTGGTGGGCGGGCTGCTGAGGGAGCCTGGGCACTGCTGATCAGACCCCCGGGTGTGAGAAGCCTCAGGGAGGGCGGGAAAGTTCCCGCCACAGAGCGCAGGGCGAGTGACCAGGGGCTATGGGTGCTTCTGTGGGGCTGTAGCTGCCTGCAGCACATACAGCAGGGTGTTGAGCCTCTGCCAGTGTACAAGGCAAGTTCAATCCCTCTAAGGGGTCAGTCTTGATCATCTCAATCACAAGGTGCCAGTTGCTGTAGAGGTCCAGCCATGGCTGCTACCAGACTGAAGGCTGCTGCTAGAAAAGCTGTGGGCACCCAGACAGAGACCCCACACAAACATGGCGGCGCTCAGGCCTCTGGCTGCAGAGAGGGCTGGAGCCTGGCACTGGAAATGGTGGGCAATGAAGACAACCCCTGTGTCAGATGTGAACAGGGGAATGATCTGCTCAGTCAGGTGGCTGAGCAGAAGGATGAGGTGAAGAGGTTGAGGAGTATCAGGGAGTGAGGTACCCTGCACAGGGGGTGGACCCACTCCTTGAGAGAAAGGAAGCGGGTTAAGGCCCCACACAAACCAGAGGATCCCTTCCCCTCTTGTCTCCAGGCAATAGGAGGGGACCTCAGATAAGTGGGAGAATGAAAACCAGTGGGAAGCAGGTGAATCCCCTCCTGGCCTCCCCCAGTTACCCTTGGAGTGCAGGTATGAGGCCCTGCAGGAGGAATTGGCTGTAAGGAGGATGATTCATGGTTCACCCAGGCCAGAAATGCCAGAAAGACCAAGACATTAGAGACCTGGCATCACAACTGGCTCCAAAAGGAAAAGCAGACGGGGTCAGTGTTGTGGGTGACTCTCTGCTGAGGGTGGCAGAGGGGCCAAAGTGCTGTCCTGACCCCTTTTACAGGGCAGTGCTGCCTCCTTGGGGCATGGGTTAGGGATGTGTTGCACAAACTTTCTGCCCTAGTAAAGCCCTCTGATTATTGCCCCCTTGTAGTATTTCAGGTGGGTATTGATGAAGTGGGTAGAAGGAGCCTAAAATCAATTAAAAAATACTTTAGAGCCTTGGGACAGCTGCTTAAGGGATCAGAAACACAAGTTGTGTTCTATCCCTTCAGTGGCAATGTTTTGGGCACATCAATGCAAGGGAAATCTGGAGGTGCTGGAGGGTGCTGGGTAGAGGAGGCAACAATGCTGGTGAAGAGCCTGGAGAATAAATCTGCTGAAGAGATTGAAGGAGCTGGGACTGTTTAGTGTGAGGAAGAGGAGGCTGAGAGGAGACCTCATCACTTTCTACAACCACTTGAAAGGACATTGTAGAGAGGCTGGTGCTGGTCTCTTCTCACAGGTTGTGATAGAACAAGAGGGGATAGATTCCAGCTGCACCAGGGGAGGGTTAGACAGTAGGGAAAGAGTTTTCACTGCAAGAGTAGCCAGCGACTGGAACAAGCTGCCCAGGGAGGGGGTTGAGTTACCATCATGTTTGGATGTGGGTTTGAGGGACATGGCTTAGGGGTGAACTTTGTAGAGTAGGGTTAATGGTTGGACCTGATGATCCCAAGGGTCTTTTCCAACCTGAATCATTCTATGATTCTAAAATTCCAACTTGGCTTTAACAAATATTCCATAAAGTGCTACTGATTTATTTTTTTTTCTAATAGAGACATCAAGCTGCTCTGAGATGGAAGTCTTATGTCTCAGAAATACTTTGAACACAACCAACAAAACCTCCTGCAACTGATTATACTGTTATGTATGTGCCCAGTACCTCCTGTTATTGTGAGTCTTCTGCTATTGACTAATTTTAAGTTGTATGTGCTGGAATTAGGCCTACAACATGAAAGTTCCTCCTGTGGTGGAAATCTGCAGGAGGGAAATCTGGGTAGCACTGGTAGTATAAGCTCCATCCCAAGTTTCAGTAGAAATTTTGCTTCTTGGCATAGTAGGAAAAAGCACTCTGTGCTTTTTTATGTGTTTGCCATATTTGATAAATGAGCAGTAGAGTGAAATTACTAGAGTTTTCCAGTTGAGATATCCCCAAATTACTTTATGTGCTGTCTTCCTCTAGATCCTTTTTTAGCTTTGCTACCCTTCCCTTCTGCCACCTTAGAATTCAGACTCCAGAGGAGCTTAGATTTTGGTGATGATTTCTCAGCTTGGAAAGCATCAATCGGAATTGTTCAGAATCCACCTAAAATGCTGACATAGTTGTTCAGAACAGGGCATAAATGAAAACACCAGGAAGTGTCAAAACCATTTCCATAAAAAGCTGCTTCTTATGATGTCAAGAAACAAATGCCAGCTGGCTGAAAACTCCCATGGTCCTTCAGGTTTCCTTGACAGGAGTCACCTCCTGGCTCTCAGGGATCTCTGGCTACTGTTTCTCACATTCACNGAAGCGGGTTAAGGCCCCACACAAACCAGAGGATCCCTTCCCCTCTTGTCTCCAGGCAATAGGAGGGGACCTCAGATAAGTGGGAGAATGAAAACCAGTGGGAAGCAGGTGAATCCCCTCCTGGCCTCCCCCAGTTACCCTTGGAGTGCAGGTATGAGGCCCTGCAGGAGGAATTGGCTGTAAGGAGGATGATTCATGGTTCACCCAGGCCAGAAATGCCAGAAAGACCAAGACATTAGAGACCTGGCATCACAACTGGCTCCAAAAGGAAAAGCAGACGGGGTCAGTGTTGTGGGTGACTCTCTGCTGAGGGTGGCAGAGGGGCCAAAGTGCTGTCCTGACCCCTTTTACAGGGCAGTGCTGCCTCCTTGGGGCATGGGTTAGGGATGTGTTGCACAAACTTTCTGCCCTAGTAAAGCCCTCTGATTATTGCCCCCTTGTAGTATTTCAGGTGGGTATTGATGAAGTGGGTAGAAGGAGCCTAAAATCAATTAAAAAATACTTTAGAGCCTTGGGACAGCTGCTTAAGGGATCAGAAACACAAGTTGTGTTCTATCCCTTCAGTGGCAATGTTTTGGGCACATCAATGCAAGGGAAATCTGGAGGTGCTGGAGGGTGCTGGGTAGAGGAGGCAACAATGCTGGTGAAGAGCCTGGAGAATAAATCTGCTGAAGAGATTGAAGGAGCTGGGACTGTTTAGTGTGAGGAAGAGGAGGCTGAGAGGAGACCTCATCACTTTCTACAACCACTTGAAAGGACATTGTAGAGAGGCTGGTGCTGGTCTCTTCTCACAGGTTGTGATAGAACAAGAGGGGATAGATTCCAGCTGCACCAGGGGAGGGTTAGACAGTAGGGAAAGAGTTTTCACTGCAAGAGTAGCCAGCGACTGGAACAAGCTGCCCAGGGAGGGGGTTGAGTTACCATCATGTTTGGATGTGGGTTTGAGGGACATGGCTTAGGGGTGAACTTTGTAGAGTAGGGTTAATGGTTGGACCTGATGATCCCAAGGGTCTTTTCCAACCTGAATCATTCTATGATTCTAAAATTCCAACTTGGCTTTAACAAATATTCCATAAAGTGCTACTGATTTATTTTTTTTTCTAATAGAGACATCAAGCTGCTCTGAGATGGAAGTCTTATGTCTCAGAAATACTTTGAACACAACCAACAAAACCTCCTGCAACTGATTATACTGTTATGTATGTGCCCAGTACCTCCTGTTATTGTGAGTCTTCTGCTATTGACTAATTTTAAGTTGTATGTGCTGGAATTAGGCCTACAACATGAAAGTTCCTCCTGTGGTGGAAATCTGCAGGAGGGAAATCTGGGTAGCACTGGTAGTATAAGCTCCATCCCAAGTTTCAGTAGAAATTTTGCTTCTTGGCATAGTAGGAAAAAGCACTCTGTGCTTTTTTATGTGTTTGCCATATTTGATAAATGAGCAGTAGAGTGAAATTACTAGAGTTTTCCAGTTGAGATATCCCCAAATTACTTTATGTGCTGTCTTCCTCTAGATCCTTTTTTAGCTTTGCTACCCTTCCCTTCTGCCACCTTAGAATTCAGACTCCAGAGGAGCTTAGATTTTGGTGATGATTTCTCAGCTTGGAAAGCATCAATCGGAATTGTTCAGAATCCACCTAAAATGCTGACATAGTTGTTCAGAACAGGGCATAAATGAAAACACCAGGAAGTGTCAAAACCATTTCCATAAAAAGCTGCTTCTTATGATGTCAAGAAACAAATGCCAGCTGGCTGAAAACTCCCATGGTCCTTCAGGTTTCCTTGACAGGAGTCACCTCCTGGCTCTCAGGGATCTCTGGCTACTGTTTCTCACATTCACAGGCTTGTGGTTCTGCCCCATCCCCTCATGTGGCCCTGCCCACAACTTCTACACCCAGCCACCTTCTTCAGCAGCTCCAGTGCAACACAGCTCCATGGCACCTTCCTGGACAGTGTGCCTCACAAGGTGGTGTGTGGAATAGGTCTGAGAGGGAGATCTATCAAAATAAACCTGAGAAATGCTGTGCCAAGTTATGGTTTTCCAGCTGGATCATGTTTTATATTTTATAGTCCTGTCTGCATTCCTGTGATGCACAGGGGAAAACGAGGATTTTTAACTGCAAAAAGCCACCTTCATTAGAGAAACATTGTGACCCATTTTCCTCTTAATATCTCTCTGCTTATGTTGTTCTTGGTTACTGCAGTGAAACTTTCTCCCATAGCTGCCAGTGGGACCGGCTGGGGGCAGTAGGAGGGTGTTGTGACCTGGTGGGCTGTTGCAGTGTGTTCCTGGTGTGCGTGGGCTCAGCAGTGCTACATGACAAATTATTTTCTTACTGCTATGGCTTGCCAAAGGCTGCATTTTGTGCCNGCATTTCAAAGTCTGCTGAAGGCAACAGACCTCCTGATTGGAAGCACATCGATGGATCTAGTCCTTTGCATTCCCATTTTTGCTGATTCACCTTGGTGGTTATAACCTGCGATCCTGATCCTTGTTTTCCTTGCAGAAATGGTCTAAGTCCTGCTGACAGCAGAGGGAGAGGGACCAGGTTCTCCAGACTTTTTTTTTTTTCCCCACCCCTCTGGATGCAGAAATAAAGCAGCAGACTTTGAAATGCAGTCTTCATATCTTGTCAGCATGTTTCTTTCTAGATTCCTGGAGAGCAGCCCTGATAGACAGACAGGAAGAAGGCTAGACATTGCAAAGCATGAATAATCCTCAGTTCTAGCCTGCTCCTTCACCTAATGGAGCTCTGAGTAATCAAATGGGGCTTTTGAGAAACTTGAGATTTCTACTCCACCTTTTGTTCACAACAGTTGTGCTTTTTTTTTTTATGTACTTAAAAGATTTATTATTTTTTTTATTTTATTTAGTTACAATCTGGGGGCTGGGATCTGCTCCAGGAGGGCTCCATCTGAGGAAGGATTTGCAGGAAGGCAACAAAAATTGGAGTCAGAGAAACCAGGAGCCACGCTGAAGGAATCCAAATGTATTTACTGCATTTGTGCCCTCTTATTCCTACTACAGGAGCTGTTAAAAGCATTTACAATGTAAAAAATGTAGAAAGAGTAAAACTCAGCAGTCTTTGGTGGCAATTATACTGAAATGTAAAATGATGCCATGGGTGCCAGCCCCTATCTCTCCAAGAGTTCTTTCATATGTGTAGATGAATATGCAACAGTAGCCTGCAGTAGGCATCTGATCACTCCCAGCTCTGCAACAGGCATGAAGATCATTCTCAAGTGTTTTTAATGCTGTTGGAAATAGGCAGCACCTTTTTCAAGTTAAACCATGATACAAAGCTAGGTCTGGAGGAAGGGTTCCTGCCTGTCACGTAGCACCTCAGGGCATGTTCCTGATTGTTTTCTTTACCAAGGAGACTGATGGGACAGGCTTTACCTCACATCCTTGTATGTGTCTACTGTATAAACATCTCTACTTGAGCAAGACTCTCCCTTGGCTCCTTTTATTGACAAGAGAGGCTAAGAGGCCTTGTTAGGATGTGAGTCACTGGACCCTTTTTGACATATCATTTAGGTGAGATTAATGGTGGCTTCCCACTATCTGCTTCTCTCCAGTGACTCAGTGACTAGACCTGGTTCAGTGTGTGTTTTGCAGAAGCACAGTCATCACCGTGCCTGATCAGACCTGGTTTCTTAGCTGCAGAGTTTGCTTTTTGAGAGCTGATATTCACAACGTGCTAAAAACCCCACGGGTGGGGTAAGCTTCTGCTTGCTTTTGTCATCTGCCTCAAAGCTGGACTTTCTGTCCATAAAGACAGTGATCTGGTTTCTCTCCTGAGTACAGTTTCTCTTCCACCCCATCCAGGGCCATGGATTCAGCTTCCAATCCCCCTCACAGGTTTATACAGTCCCCTAAAACACCCCGAGGGGATGTCTGCAGATGCTCTGTGCTTGCATCTCAGCTGCAGTGCAGGCAAACCCACGGGGTCAAGACATCTCGGGGGTGTGGTACTTCTCCTGGTTTCAGGCTCTGACTGTACAAGTCAGAAGAATTGCATTAGGGTAAATACTGTGTGACTTGGGAGGGGAAGAGATCCACATTTTTTCTTAGAAAGTCAAATGCCTTACAGGACTTTGGTTTTCATCTGCTGCAGTCTCCAGCAGGTCCTGCTGGGGAGACGGGTCAAGGCGGAGGGAACTGGGCTCTTTTCTCTCATTATCATAGTGTTAAATATTTTACAGAATTCTGGTGTTGAAAGCTGCAATCTGAACAGTTGAGGAAAAGTTCAGACCTGCATACTTAGCTTCCAGAAAATGCCCACATGAATTTCTCTGAGTGAAGCGGAGCAACCACAAGGGAAATTCTCAGGACAATTTCAAATTCTAAATAGAAATGTAACAGGAAATTAAAGTAAAAAGGAAAGACCTATGACCAATATCCATAAAGAATTATTTGACCAGTGTCTAGATTTCAGATGCATAACAAATCTAGGCAAACCACCAAGAAATATGTATTTGTTATGCTTTTTCAGTTATGTCTCTTAAGCTTAAACCACTTGAAGTAAATAAAACTGGCTCAGGAAATGAACACATTAAGGTTTTAATTGATGTAATTGTACCTGTAAAGCATATTTTACAGTGTTAATGTCAGCATCCAATCATTACTTTGCAGGCAGGATAATTGGATACATCTGATAATTAAAGGCTCAATCCTGATCCCATTGATGCTTTTAGAACTGCTCCCTTTACTCTGCTGAGCCTGCATTTGTGGTATGTGCAGGTCAGAGATTTCAGATGAAGACAGCTCCTGTCTTCCTGACAGCACTGTCAGAACCATGTCTCTTCAGTGATTTTGCTTTGGGAAGAGTGTGGATACCTACCTGATGTTCATGAAAAACATTGACAAACTGTCCTGTTTCAGTCTGTTACCTGACTTTACAAGTAACTCTTGACAAGTGGGAGGTGACTGTTTAGCCTGGGACCACTCCTGCTTTGGACCTTTTGAGTTCCCAAAGCCTGTATGGCAATCCTGCTGCCTGCATGCCACTTTTCAGTGACCTGAAGACAGGACAGGAGGAGAATTATCCTTAACACTGTAAGTCCAAGTGAAAAATACAATTGTAGTCTTCTAGTCTATTAGGTTTTCTAGTCAGATGAATAGTGTCAGACTTTCAGTGCTGAAATGAAAATCTGAGCTTATGCTTTGTGAGTACACACATATATAAATGTACACTGTCTCATATATGACAGTATAGCAGTAATTGCAATGGAAAAATCCAACACTCAGGGTATATTATTGTTACTCTATTCAAATTGCCTGGTTTATGTGTTTGCACATAGAGGCTTGATGTGATTTTAAGTGAAAAAGACTTAACTTTAAAAAAAACCAAATAAAGCCGTTTAACACTTTCCATCTCCCTACCCCAATAACCAGAGATGAATTGGATTTCTTAATAGAAAAGATCCTCTTCTTTTTCTTTCTTCCCTCTTGGCTAATAACAAGCCTGAAAAATGTCAAAGGAGATAACAGATCATTATCTCTATATATGCAACAGCATACACATGTTTACATTTTAGGGATGAGAATCTTTGGCAGTGCAGGGTTGCTAACGTGCTGTACCATGCCAGCTGCAGTGGTAATGCCAGTTGCTTCCCCCCCTGAGCATTATCCCATCACTGTTGGAGTAGAGAAGGGAGCAGGGCTGGAATCCTGCTGTTGTGAGAACCATCTGGCAGAAGCTCCTTGAGCATTAGCACTTGCTTGCTTTGCCCTTGAGCTCATATAACTGTTTTATTGGCCTTCCAGACGAGCTGTGAGTCCCACTCCTTCCTCCAGGGCAGAGGGAATAAGAAGATCCTTGGAAAGTCTTGCATGTGTGTTTTGCTGCTGCTGATTATGGAGCTGTTGCTGTGAGTTCAGAGGGGTTGGGATGCTTCCAGGGGAGTGGGTTCCTGCATGTACCTGGCAACAATCTGAAAAGCACCTGCAGCAAGGTGGGAGGATTGATTTCTTGTAGCTTTTAATTTCAGCTAGATAAATACAAATAAAAAGTAATGGAGCAAGTTATTCTCTAGGTACATCCTGGCCAGGAGGAGTGATCTAAATCACACAAACACTTTTTTGAACAACAGAAGGGAACACAGATTCTTCTAGAGGGAGTCAGAAATATCTTTTTTGCTTAAACTTCTTTTGCTAAGACTTGCTAAGATTTTTGTCTGCTTTCTAAATAAGTTGCCAGACTCCCTCTTTTGAGTTTGGTGTCTTTTTGTTTGTCCTCCCATGGAGGAGAATTTACACATAGACTTCATTCCAAGTGAGCATTTACAATTACAGGTAACTAGGTCCAGCTTGTGAATCCTCCAGCCTTGCAGGCATTTAAGGGGATTCAAAGTGTATCAGAGAGACAGATCTGGTGCATGACTGACAATCCTGTTTTCCAGATCAAAGAAGGCAAAAAAACCCTAGATGAAGAGAAAAAGCATTTCCCCAAAGACCATAAGATAATCAATATACTTGCCTCTTACTCATCTATGGCTGTAAAGGCAATATAAAATTTGCAGTGAGAATCCAAGCAAACATGAGTTGGAAACCTTGTCTCATTATATATACAGATACTTTTTGAGATAAGAGATCATAAAGGAGTTTGAGGTCTGCAAGCTGCCTGCTTCTGCAGGAGGAGCAACTCTCCTACCATCTCCTGAGTGACTTGGAAGTCTCCCATCTAACCCCACACCAAGCCCAGCTGTGCTTAGCTCTGTCAAAAGCAGGCAGGATCCTGGGATTTTAAAATCCCAGCACGTGCTACTATTGTGAAGAGTTGGTTAAGTTTTTTTCCCCCTAGAGCATTTCAGAAGACAAAAGTTGTTGGCTGTTTTGTTGGTTGGGTTTTTTGGTTTGTTTTTTGTTTGGTTTGTTGTTTGTTTTTTTTTTCCATGGATAAAGAAAAAGAATGAAATAAGAAACCACAACTTTGGGGTACAAATATTTTGTTTCTAAAAACTGGAAATGATTTTGGGAAGTGGCTTTTAAAGATTCTTTTTTTAATAGAAAATGGTTTTAAGAAAACAGGAGAAAACTCAGTTTTAAGTCTGGGCTTCTTTGTCCAAAAGGAAAACATTTTGTAAGGGAAAAAAAAAAAAAAGAAGAGGGGAATAAAAGCTTTTGTGATATTATACAAAGTACTTGCTGTTTTTTAAGTGTATCTATGTCTTTGTTTGCATCTCTGCCTCTTAATAGCCTTCCCAAGATGTAATATTATTTATTAAGGAATTTTGTTAACTACGTCAGACTCTGAAAGTAAGGTGGCAGAGGAAGGTTCCTCTTGCAAGACAGCATTCCTGGGGGCAAGTCACTCTGCTAAAGCTCCCCATAGGGCAGATAAATATGTCATAGAAGAGCTGCATCCCACAAAGAATGTTTGCACTGAGTTGTCTTTTCCTTTCTTAAAAGTGCAGCAAATAACTCATCTTGCCAAGTCATTGTTCTCACATCAGCCACTTCCCACGTTGAGAAACTGCTTATCTCCATGGAAAACTGCAGCTTGCCATGGACAGCTGGGAGCTGAAGGTACTGGGTGATGGGGTGGAGTAAATTCCTTCTTCTACACATGGGTATGGCTGGGGAGAAAGGAGACTTTTTCTGTTTATGTTTCACTAAAGGAGATTATTCCTCCCTCAGGAAAGGGTAAACCTGTCCATGGGATTGCTCTTGCTCAGGGAGCACTTGGTGGTTAATGCAGAGGNATTTCTTAATAGAAAAGATCCTCTTCTTTTTCTTTCTTCCCTCTTGGCTAATAACAAGCCTGAAAAATGTCAAAGGAGATAACAGATCATTATCTCTATATATGCAACAGCATACACATGTTTACATTTTAGGGATGAGAATCTTTGGCAGTGCAGGGTTGCTAACGTGCTGTACCATGCCAGCTGCAGTGGTAATGCCAGTTGCTTCCCCCCCTGAGCATTATCCCATCACTGTTGGAGTAGAGAAGGGAGCAGGGCTGGAATCCTGCTGTTGTGAGAACCATCTGGCAGAAGCTCCTTGAGCATTAGCACTTGCTTGCTTTGCCCTTGAGCTCATATAACTGTTTTATTGGCCTTCCAGACGAGCTGTGAGTCCCACTCCTTCCTCCAGGGCAGAGGGAATAAGAAGATCCTTGGAAAGTCTTGCATGTGTGTTTTGCTGCTGCTGATTATGGAGCTGTTGCTGTGAGTTCAGAGGGGTTGGGATGCTTCCAGGGGAGTGGGTTCCTGCATGTACCTGGCAACAATCTGAAAAGCACCTGCAGCAAGGTGGGAGGATTGATTTCTTGTAGCTTTTAATTTCAGCTAGATAAATACAAATAAAAAGTAATGGAGCAAGTTATTCTCTAGGTACATCCTGGCCAGGAGGAGTGATCTAAATCACACAAACACTTTTTTGAACAACAGAAGGGAACACAGATTCTTCTAGAGGGAGTCAGAAATATCTTTTTTGCTTAAACTTCTTTTGCTAAGACTTGCTAAGATTTTTGTCTGCTTTCTAAATAAGTTGCCAGACTCCCTCTTTTGAGTTTGGTGTCTTTTTGTTTGTCCTCCCATGGAGGAGAATTTACACATAGACTTCATTCCAAGTGAGCATTTACAATTACAGGTAACTAGGTCCAGCTTGTGAATCCTCCAGCCTTGCAGGCATTTAAGGGGATTCAAAGTGTATCAGAGAGACAGATCTGGTGCATGACTGACAATCCTGTTTTCCAGATCAAAGAAGGCAAAAAAACCCTAGATGAAGAGAAAAAGCATTTCCCCAAAGACCATAAGATAATCAATATACTTGCCTCTTACTCATCTATGGCTGTAAAGGCAATATAAAATTTGCAGTGAGAATCCAAGCAAACATGAGTTGGAAACCTTGTCTCATTATATATACAGATACTTTTTGAGATAAGAGATCATAAAGGAGTTTGAGGTCTGCAAGCTGCCTGCTTCTGCAGGAGGAGCAACTCTCCTACCATCTCCTGAGTGACTTGGAAGTCTCCCATCTAACCCCACACCAAGCCCAGCTGTGCTTAGCTCTGTCAAAAGCAGGCAGGATCCTGGGATTTTAAAATCCCAGCACGTGCTACTATTGTGAAGAGTTGGTTAAGTTTTTTTCCCCCTAGAGCATTTCAGAAGACAAAAGTTGTTGGCTGTTTTGTTGGTTGGGTTTTTTGGTTTGTTTTTTGTTTGGTTTGTTGTTTGTTTTTTTTTTCCATGGATAAAGAAAAAGAATGAAATAAGAAACCACAACTTTGGGGTACAAATATTTTGTTTCTAAAAACTGGAAATGATTTTGGGAAGTGGCTTTTAAAGATTCTTTTTTTAATAGAAAATGGTTTTAAGAAAACAGGAGAAAACTCAGTTTTAAGTCTGGGCTTCTTTGTCCAAAAGGAAAACATTTTGTAAGGGAAAAAAAAAAAAAGAAGAGGGGAATAAAAGCTTTTGTGATATTATACAAAGTACTTGCTGTTTTTTAAGTGTATCTATGTCTTTGTTTGCATCTCTGCCTCTTAATAGCCTTCCCAAGATGTAATATTATTTATTAAGGAATTTTGTTAACTACGTCAGACTCTGAAAGTAAGGTGGCAGAGGAAGGTTCCTCTTGCAAGACAGCATTCCTGGGGGCAAGTCACTCTGCTAAAGCTCCCCATAGGGCAGATAAATATGTCATAGAAGAGCTGCATCCCACAAAGAATGTTTGCACTGAGTTGTCTTTTCCTTTCTTAAAAGTGCAGCAAATAACTCATCTTGCCAAGTCATTGTTCTCACATCAGCCACTTCCCACGTTGAGAAACTGCTTATCTCCATGGAAAACTGCAGCTTGCCATGGACAGCTGGGAGCTGAAGGTACTGGGTGATGGGGTGGAGTAAATTCCTTCTTCTACACATGGGTATGGCTGGGGAGAAAGGAGACTTTTTCTGTTTATGTTTCACTAAAGGAGATTATTCCTCCCTCAGGAAAGGGTAAACCTGTCCATGGGATTGCTCTTGCTCAGGGAGCACTTGGTGGTTAATGCAGAGGATGGGAGAGTCCAGTGTGCAAGGAGATCCAAAACTGGCTACACAGAGGTGCTTCTTGGCCATCATGACAAAAAACAAGGTAGTGTCCTTCCATGGGGTTGAAATACATGAGGTGTCCTTGTACCACTCAAAATGTAAAGGGATAAAGCCCTGCACAGCAGGGCTGCTCTGAAGAAAAGTGCTTGCACCTCTGAAAATTACAGTTCCTCAGGAAACAAAGCCAGTAGGAGCATGGTTTGGAAAGGTCACTTAAAGCTCCTGATAACAGCATTCCTGAGAGTGGGAACTAAGGAACTCCTGTCCATTTGGAGAGTGTACCATATCAGTATTACCCAGAGTCTTCTCCCTAATTCTGGGGTGTTGCTCAGCTATTTAGACATGACCCTGGCATTGCTGGAATAAGCCTGAAAGATGAAAACTCTGTCTGTGGTTATCTGAGGCTTGCAAATGAATTTGCTCTGTCCTGGTCCTTATACTCCCTTTATGGTACTTGGACATCCCTTCCACTGTCTGGATACTCTTGCTCCAGCTAGTGAGTAAATTTATTGCCCATCCTGCCTTAGTTTTGGCTGTGGAGAGGGCCTGGGGAAAAGTAACATAATCCATGAAGTTGACCTATGCAAAGGTGGGAATTAGGAAGATTCTAAGTTTGAATTTGTTGGAAAAGTAAGGATGACAGTGATTTTAGTTTACAGCTACTCATTGGCTTGACTTTAAAATTTTTTTCTAAAAAGACTGGAGTGTTTTTTTCATGACCTTTCCCATGAAAATCTATTTGTGTTTATCTTCAGTGGCTAGATTTACTTTAGATTTACTTGTTATGTGAATCAAATGGAGGGGGGGGTGAGGTAAAATGAAAAAAAGTTGTTTTAAGTACTTTAACTGTAACTGTTGCAACCCATCTTTACTCTTCTTGTTCAGAAGCCAAAATGCGTTCCTCTTTTATTAAACAAGGAACACAAGGGCACCAGCTTACAGATCTTTAATGCAATAAAAGCATCTCTGAGGCCTATGTGAGGGGCTGCATCCTGCTGGCACTGATGCGAGAAGAGCAGAAACAGGGTATGCCAGCAGAGGGATGCTCAGAACCCTCTCTGGTGCCTGCTGAACCACTATTAAGCTCAGAAAGGTCAGAATTTGCCTCTTCTTTCTTCTGTCCTGCCTTGTCTTTCTGCTTCTGAGACAATCCTGCCTAACCCTTTCCAGGCACATCTCATGCATCTGGGAGTTTGTTTTTGAGGTTCAGTTTGATAGTCATGGAAGAAAACTGCTCTTTCCAACTGGCTCTGGGTGACACCTGGGGGTCTGGCAGCCCCCTTGGTGCATCCCATACCCTGGTCTGACCCATTGTCACCTTGCTGCTTTTTCTGCATCTTGGCCTGTGCCTCACAGTCCCAAAGGTGCCTTTTTCTGTTCCCATCGTCCTGGCTGTGGCTGGTGGCCCTGCTGGGAAGGTGACCCAAACTGCTGCTGGGCTCACCCTCCACCACCTCAGAGCCCTGGACATGCATGACCAGGCTGGAAGCAGCATGACCAAGACCCATGTGCTCTGTCTGGGTATGCATGTGGTTTATGGGTTGGTGACAGCATGATGTGCAGATTTCAACCAGATGTGATGGCTATGTAGCATGGTAGCAGCAGGGACACTTCACTGCACAGTAAGTGCCATTTTCTCTGGGTAGAAGTTTCCTAATTTTATTTGAAAACTCCTGTTATTACTTCTGAGTTAGGTTAGGCTCATGTTTATATATACATACATACACACACACACACATATATATATCCCATGTATTAAAAAATAGATATATTCTGCAAACATACAAGACGAAGACCCAGGGCTTCCATGGCTAACAGGATTTTATGCTTTTGAGTTAAAAGTTTATCATCTTGAAACAAGATTTAATTAGGAAACTTCCCTTACCCCAGAAAAAAACCCAAAACCAACACATCAAAAGATGTCAGTATTAATTTGTGCCTGTTAAGGCCAAAGTTACACAGAACTTAGACTATCTCAAAGCTTTTGCATGGCTTTGGCTGCCTTGTTCATTGGTCCAGCATGAAATGCCAGAATAGCAGTGAGCAATAACCACCTCCAGAGGGCCTGATCCAGTCATTCCCTCTACACGCTGCTCTGTGCTGATTGAGGGGTGTGACATCTACAGACTGCTGTGAACCCTCTTGTCTCTAACACTGTCATGGAGAACTTCAGATTTGCGTGGCTGACCTAGTTAGGAGAGTAACATTTGCAGGTAGGAAGATAAAGATCAGAAATCTGCCTAAGGGAAATCAGAACATCTGCTTAGGTTCTGCCTTCCTGAAATAAGGAATCCATACAGAAAGGTGGAGGGAAGGAATATGGAAGGAGAAAACTTCTGGATTAATTAGAAATTGTAGAAATAAGCCAACCTAGTATTATTTTTCCTCTCAGGCAATGCTAAGTGCATTCCAAGGAGAAAAGACAGGCAGTGTCAAACAAACTTTCTGATTGTTTGACCTCATGGAAGAGGAATGAATACACTTTGGTGAAAAAGCAGCAAGGAGAAGCCTTCAAAATATCTGCCCAGAGCCTTCTGCTGAAGTACAGGAGTTGATGGGAACCCTGTGAAGACCTGTGCCATTCATGACTACTGCTGCCCCTGCTAGGGGCATTACCATGGGGTTCAGACAAAGGTCAATGATGCTTTGATTGTGGTAAAGAAACAGGGCAATGGGACTGGACTGAGAACTGCTTTTAAAAGACTGAAACTGTCCTGGATGTTTTGGGGGTTTAATTAATCAGTTTACCAAACAGATAACCAAGAATTTCCTGTCGTGAGCACAACCAAAGGCTTTTAGCTGTGCCTGGAAAAATGTGAGTGAATTAAAGAAGCTCAAGTGGTTCCTTGACAGGAGAAATGAGAAAGATGGATTGCAAAAAACAGATAGTGAATCTACAGGGTTGCTGTGGAGAAGATGCTACATTGGGGTGGCAGCTACTGAGCAGATGTTTGGGAAGGCTAAGAGAGCAAGTCATTTATCAAAGAGAAAACAGATTGTCTGTTGAATTTAAAATATTCCATCATTTTCTGAGTAAAAATGATTAGTTTTTTGAATATCTGGTGCTTGGAAGGTTTTATGTTGAAGGACATCTGCTTCCCTTGGACTATTTATTATGTGCATGTGGTCAGATGAACTTAGAATCAAACCTACCCCACAGACCACTTGAGACCAGTATTTTTACCAATATTTTCACTTGGAAGTGCTGAAAGCAAGCATCTGAGGAGCCCATTTGTACAGTGTCTTCAGCATGGACTAAGCAGGATCTGTCATCTATGTGGGGTGAACACCAGTAAGAATTCAGGGAGAACAGGCCAGATGCTCTGGAATGCAAGTCCATCAAGCAGCACTTTGGGAGATCTGCATCTCTTGTTCCTACTGGAGTCCTGCTGTGGGGGAACAGGAATTGAGGCAAAGATTCCTCTGGTCACAAAACAGCCAAGGGGATCTTTTCATGGGCCACAAGATCCATCTTTAAGCTCGTGTCAAAGAACCAGTCTCTTAGCCATAAAGAGCACTTTGAACTTCTGCTCCAGATTGTCTGTGGGATCACTGATTCTTGGGTTTCCTCTGTGAGACCTCTCAGCAGGGTTCTGTCCTGCTCTGTCTGACCTCTCTAATCTGATGGAGTCTGATAGTTGGTGGTTGGCAGGACTCAGTTTAGATCAGACTAAAAAAAAAAGGAGAAATCAACCCAGGTACTTTGCTTTTTTTTTAGTATCTTTAACATCCATTAAAAAAACCCTCATATATATATCTCCAAGGACATTCCTGTGCAAGTGCAAAGGCACTTGAAGTTCAATACACTCAGTAGCTGAAATGGCAAAATATGCATTAAAATAAGATGGTATATGAACGAAGCACCTACCTTCCACCCTTTGCATGTGGCCTCGGGGGCTCTACGTGGGATGCAGCCTGGGGACAGTTGTAGTGTGAGCCTGATCCATGCCAGGGCTTTCAGGTTTCCAGCTCTGCTTCTGCCCTGTTTCCTGGCTGGATCTCAGCATGGTGTTCAGTGGCCTCACCTCCAGGCAGCCTTGTAGCCAGCCTCTTTCCTCCTGCTGCTGCTGGAGCCCCCTGCACGGGCCCAGACTTGGCTGATCTCTTACCCTGCCTGGTTAGAAGCCCCCAGGGACTGTACCTGCTGGTGAAGGCACAGCCAGCATGGGGGCCACCCACTCTCAGAGCTGCCCCACTCCTGCTTAGCCTTCAGGCTGACTTAGTACCACAATGATCATTTAAAACATCAAGAGAGAATACAATTGGTACTTGGTTTTTAAGCTTCAGAACATGCAGTGGATAGTTTTATTCCTGTGCACTGCTTCTATAGTCTTAAACTTGATTATACATTTTAATTCAAATGTTCTACTCTTTCAAAGGACTGAACAGTGCAACTCTGCCCAGGGTATTTGGAAGCAGTATAGAAGTACAAATAATATTGGCAACCCATTGCTGTTATTTTTGCAGTTTATTTTAATTAGTAACTGAACTTATATTTAAGTTTTCAACTCTGTATTTTTTTTTTTATTCCAACTCTTTAATGTCTTCCAGATCCACTCCAGGTTTACTAGACTGGGTGGCAACTAAGATTTCATTTTGATCCAGAGGAAACTGCCATGCCCATTTTGAGCATTCCTTATTTGCTTACTTTTGCTCTTTTATTTTTAGCTATATTTTGTATTGCGTTTCTCTCTGTGTATTTAACAATTATTTTAGACTTTTCATTTTTATGTGGCATTGATTCTTGGCACTGAGGTTGAAGTCTGGAATTGAGCAAACTATGAAATTACTGCATCAGCACAACCGCTTTAAAGTCTGTGTTATGTACTTGGCTCTGCATTTGTCAAACCTCTGCTCTACCACTGTGCAGGATCCTACATAATATATTCCTCAGCTGGGGATGAGAAGAAGTCAGAGGGGTGAGAATACCAGTCACTCCCCATTTATATAGTTAGCTGTGGTCCAGAATTTGCCTACTGAGTCCTGAAAGGCAAAGAAGTCCAAGTTTTTCCTTGTAAATGAAACATTTAAACAAAAAAAACCCCTTTAATTTCAGTATCTTCTACACCAAAGGGACCCCCTGCAAGCAGGCTGCTTTACCCAGTGGAAGGGCAGTGCTGCTGGCTGCAGCTCTCTGCTAGGGGGGGTGGGTTTCCCTCAGTGATGGGCAAAGTTTTGGGCAGTGCTGATGGCTGTATCTCTCTTCTGGGGGAGTTTCCCTCCAGTGATGGGCAAAGTTCTGGGCTGGCGACAGATAAACCATGCATAGAAATGTTGTGACTGAAATCTCAGGCTTTGTGACTTCTTGGGAAGCTGGAAACGTGGAGGACAAGTCCATACACATAAGCAAGAGAGGTTCTTCAGTTTCCCAGTGAGACTCTGTGGTTTCTGGAGGACATGCAGTAGTCTTTGAAGCCATGGTGTTCCTGTTCAGCAAAGGTGTTGTATGTCACAGGCAGAGTTCTCTAGGCAGAGCACTTCTGCTGGTGCCTCTGAGGTAAGACCAGTGATCCAGTGGGTTTTACAGCAAAATGAAGGTCTGGTTTTTGGCTCTGACAAGGCCCAGGTGCCCTGGGCAGGGCATTGGACAGAGGCCTGAGTTTGGTGGGTACCTGTCACATGTCTAGCAGAGCCCCTCAGAGGGCAGGTGCAGGCATCACTGGCCATTTGCAGCTGAGGGGTGAGTGGTGGCAGCTTCACAGCCAACACAGACTGTAGGGAAGGGCACTGTCACATCTTTCCTTCCCCAAAGCTGCCTCCTCCTCATCCTTCCCCTTTTCCCTACTTTCTCCCACATTTGGTGGCACTGCCACCTCTCCTCTTCTCTGCTACTTCAAGCAGCAGAAGCCTCTAATTCTGGTGAGGGAAATGTCAAGGGAGGGTGTCCAAGGGGCCAGTCTCTTTTCGGTAGTGTCCTGGGATAGATGAGAGGTGATGGTAGCAAAGTGAAACACAGGAAGGTCCACCTCAACATGGGGAAAAAACTTATTTGCTGTGAGGAAAGACTCTGAGATGAAAGCAAAGGAGCATCTCTGGGTGCAAGGAGTCCCAGGTTGCTGTCTGGGCAGTCGCCTCAGCCATGCAGCTGAGTGCACACTGAAATAGGTGCCACAGGGGAAAATACAGATGCTGATGGGCCAGCACCACTTTAGACTATTAAAAATGATCCAGTCATCATTCTGAGAGCTCAGAACTACTTGGACACTGGGCATAAATGATGTCTTCTGTGGATTGCTTTTGCTCTTTGCAGTCCTTCCGTGTGCACGGGCGTCCTGCACAAGTGAGTGAAGCAACCAAAGGGCTGAACGTGGCCATGGGTGTTGTGCCCTTGTTGCACTGCTGGATAACACACTGTGCTGATGGTTTGCTGTCCCCTGTGGCCACAGGGGCCATTTCTAAACCAGAAAAACAGTGTCATGGATCCCCTCACTGGAGAAAGGCTGTCCCCCCAATCATCAAGAGCTTGTCCCTAGGAAAGGACATTGACTTCCTTCTCAAAGCCTCATGGCACAGCAAAGTCCAGCTCCTAGACCTCACTCACCCTCTTTTGAAAGCATGCTTGACCAGGAGTAGGGAGAGGAGGGAAAGAAGCCACACTGGCACAGCAGGCAGCTGGCAGCAAAGGAGCATCATGTTCCCAGAGTGCTACATTTTTCCTTGTTAAATTAATATACAATGGAGTATTACAGATGTTCCTTCTACATCTTAGCCACAGTTAGAGAAATTATGTTATTAATGCCAAGTATAATAAAAATGTTTTCTAATCTTGATTGAGTTTCTGGTTCTCCCTGCCATGTTATGTTCTGCCTGTTTTTCCTTCCAGCACTTCTATCATGATTATTTTGTGTCTTGGCTTCCACAGATCCTGTCCTTTTCTAGGCCTTTCTTAACTTGGTTGAAAAGTGCTTTTTGAGTTTTTGCTCTTCCTTTATGAACATGTTTGTTTATTTACAGAGGAACAGTGAAGGAGTGCTTGGGGAGGATCTCTGCTTCTTCCTTTGGCTTTAATATTCTATCCATCACCTCATGTCACCTCCTCCTTCCTGCATTGTGGAAACCTGTGAGAATCTCTGGACTGATGACAGCACTGTCTGGCTCGTGCCAGTTTGTCCTGTCCTGCATCCTTTGCCTCCATGCAAAGCAGAATAACCTGAGCCTTGAAGAGTATTGAATGTGAAACACCTTCAGCTGCAGCAGGTGAACCCATGCAAAAGGGAGGTACTACCCTAAAATCCATACCAGGGCTGTGTCTACACTTGCTTCTGCCATGAGCACCAAAGAAGCAATCTCAGAGAATCAGGGAGGAGACATTTGTAAAGTATGGGTCTCCACATCTTTGTGGGAAGTGTTGAGAGGGGAAGGTTTTAAAAAAACACTGTGATAAAAAATGGCTTTAAAAAATTCTGTGCCCTGTTACAAACCTAAACTGCTCCAAATCCTTATCTTTTCTTACCATTTTCTCTCTAGTGCATAATTGAGCAGGGTTCAAAAGGAAGATTTGAAAATCTGTAAGTATTTTTTTGTGCTTTTAATGGGAAAACTTTCTGATAATTTTTAATTTTCATTGCTACCAGCTGCAGAAGCTTTACCCATGTAACAAGGACGTGTGTCAGTCCTTAACTCACACAAGTTCCCAGGCCACTTTTCAGACCATATATAGGGATCATTCCCTCACCTCTTGGGCAGCAGGCAGGGTGCCACTCCTCACTGCCAGCTGCACTTTTCAGGCCTGCAGAGGGGAAGTGAAGAAGCATTTTTCCTATGGAATGACAATGGAAATTCTCAGGCAGGCAGAAATGTGGTTACCTCAGCCATGACTTACTGGGACACCCAGGGATCCCTCTTGGAAAGGAAATGTGCTAGAAGGTGTTTAACAACCAGAAACGCTCAGGGTGTCTGTGTAACATGTTGTCTGTAGGAAAACAGCCTCTCCCTTCCCTGACAAAGAGCCAAGGGATGCATTTAAAGTAGCAATAAGCAAATTGTGAGGCAGTAGCAAGATCAGATGACAGTAGGTAATACAGATGTTTTCCAATGTGTTTTATTCACAGGGTGAGCATATCTGAGCCTTTGCTGGTCACACAAAGCACTGCTTCATGGGTCACTGGGCCCCAGGTGCTGAAGGTAACACTGATACTAGTCCTTCTCTCTATCAATCTGTCATCATCCATAAGCTTCCCATGATTTACCATCCAGGCTCTTGCTTGATCTCTGTCCAAAAGTGATTGTTTGAAAACTAAGAGTAATTCATCACACATTCCTGAAGCCAGGTTCGGAGGCAAAAGAAATAATACCAAATAGAAAAGAAAAAAAAAAAAAGGAAAACAAAAAGAAAATGGTAATGGTTTTTACTGTAAGAAAGAGGCTGATGAGACAGAAGGGGCTGATTCACAAGGGTGATTTATCAGAAGGGCCATCCCTTTGGACAAGGGGCTGCCTGAGGAAGAGGGTAATATTCTGGTGTGGAGTGCCATAAATGAAGAGAGGTGGTTTCCAGGTCAGAGTGGAAATAACTTTCACTGCAGTCAAATATTTAAATTGCTCCTGCTAATCCTGAGCTACTTCAGTGCTTGGTTTAAATGAATTGCATTTTCCCATTATTATGTAGCAACACAGGGTGCTGGGCAGACCCTGACTAACTGGTGAGCAGACAGACTGTGTGAGTCTGGGGTTGGCACAGCTGAGGAATGGCCAAGGGTACAATGAGCTCATGCCTAAGCAAGCAATGGAGACTTTTTTATTGCAGTCCAGAGGCACTCAGAGACTCAAAGGTGAGACAAATGTCCAGTCAGTGGGAGTATCACACAAATGTAAGTGAAGAGGGGACTAGAGGGAGGACTGGATTCAAAGATCAGGTACCTGAATGGGAAGACTGGATGATAAAAAGTTCTGAATTTAGCTTTTTTTTCCCTTTCCATGGGATAGAGGGCAGAGTATACAAAGGATGTGGATGAAATGCAGCCTTGGAGATAAAGCAGGATTAGAAACCTACTGCAGAAGCAAGAACCCCTCTGCATCTAGTAGCAGCATTTGGTAGACTGCTCCTGAGAGGTCTCATCAAAATCTTACGTATTGCCAGGCACTGGCAAGCAAAGATGAGAGGCTGAGGGCCCCTTGTAAGCAGGGACAGCAGTCCATGTCCCCATGAAGACAGGCTTGGGTACAGCCCCAGCTGCCCTGAGCACTCTGCAGCATCTCTGCCAGTTGTTGAGCAAGTGTCAGTACTGAATGATCTGTGTTAGGTAGGGGCACCAGGATGCTTTAGAGAGAACACCACACATGCTGTACAAAAGTCAGACTGATTGAAAGGAGCCTTTAAACGAGGCAATCCAGCCCATGAGGCTCTGTGTTTTCTCCCACAATTACTCAATTTTTCTCCTTACAGTATGAGGAATAGCAGTTCATGACTTTGCCAGCCCTGCATCCTCAGCTTAATGTTATGGAGTTTTTTTGGTTTTTTTTTTTTTGGTATGTGGTTTGTTTTTTTGTAACTGCAGTTGGCAGGGTGGTAACTGGTTACTTCAAGTCAGCAGACTCAATGGTACACAGCCTGAATTTCTCCCTGCTTTCTTCAAGTGGTTTTGGATGGCCACGTGAAACCACTTTCAAAATGCCTGCTGTCCTGTGCTTCTGCAACTTCTGCTGTTAGAACTTTGTAGCCTGTGTACTATATCCAACTTACTTAAAAAGATGATGAGTAATTTCATTCACCCTCCATAGCCAGGAGGTGATGGTGATCAACAGTTACATGAAAATATGAGTTAGACTCTGTTTTTGCTGCAGGTTGTAGACTTGCCAGCCCAGTTACTTTGTGGAAATAGCTTGTCGTTTTTCTTGGCACTTTAGTGGCCTAGTCAGTTCTAGACATCTGGCTGCTGAATAATACCAGGGCAGTTTGTGCACCTATGAGAGCCTAGCATACTTAGGTTTGAAAAGTGGCTGCTGCACATTCATGAGGATCCTAGCTTAATGTGTGAAAACAAGCTGCATCAGCATGCTGATATCTGACCTCCTTGATGCTGATAGGTCTGCTACTGTGTGGCAAGACTGCTTCTGCACCATGCACAGTGCTCAGAGTTCCAGCTGGTGGAGCAGGAATCCAAGATACTGCATCAGTACTGGTAATACTGGATGATGCTTGATGAACACTGGGTTTTATCATTCAACTCCAGCTTTGTACATTGGTGAAAGGTGATCCAGAGCTTGCTTATCCTCCACACACTACATGAAAATTGTCCTTTATAAGAATGTCAGATGTGTTTCCTAATGAGATCTTGCAGGACAGGATCAACACAGATCTTTTGCATGCACATGATGAAGTCAAGAGATATGAATCTTTTAAATGTTCCTATCACTGGAGTTCAATGGCAAATGCTGGTCCCCAGAGTGAAATGTGTTGCCATTTTAAAGCTGTGAGTATTTCTATCCATTGTGTCAAAAACCTGTTGCACTGTGGGGACAAAAAGCACAACCCATTGTGCTCAGAAGGAAGAATGATACTTGAACAAAGGTATGGCTTGGTTTGTTGCTTTTTTTTTCTGTCCTTAAGAAAGCCAAACCCACCATCTAGAACATATTTAAGAAATCTAGCTGAATAGAGAGCAATAATGGGTGTTCAAGTTGTGTTCTGTCACTTGAAAATGTCCAATAGCCTTGGCTGTCTCATTTTAGGTCTTGTCACTAGGGGAAGCTGACATACAAGAGGACCCAGTGAGTAGCCTGATGTGCTGTGGGATGGATGAAACAAATGATCATGAGTGCCCCTGTAGCTGTCCTGCCTTATGGAGCTGGCTCTCTATGAGGACCAGCTGAAGAGCTCAGTGCTGCTGTGGGAATTTCTCTCTCGATTTTATAGTCCCCAAATCCACTTTTGGCACCTCCAGCAACTGCAGAGTTGAAGGGATAAAGGCAGCTCATTAGGGGCCTAATCCAAACCCCATGTGCCAGCAGAGGGACTTGGCTGGCTGAGTTTAGTTATGAGCCTTTATCTTTTCTCCACATGTAGGGATCTCTGTGATGTAACCACCACCTGTGAGTACAGGTGAGTCCCACAGCCTGCTCCTTCTCAAGGGGTGGCTGCAGCATTTAAGCAGTGAATTTCACCTTCCCCTCTCTCACAGAGACTCATTCTTTGTTTTTCTTTGCATCTATTAGCCAAAAGAGACACTAGCTACAGTGAAAACACATTCCTCTATTTCAGTTTTGCTCCTTGGAATGTTATGACACATCCCTCGGATATCAACTTTGCTGTCAACAAATTAGTGTCCTTTCACTCCCAGCATGTGCACTCGGGGGTCCCCTTGGACCCTGCTGCTACAGAGAGCAGTACCAATGCTGCAGCCCAGGGAACACTCCCTTTCCTGACCTTCTACCCCAAAATTCACCTTCCTGGCAGCTGAATGGTAGGACAGCGTCCCTGCAGCTAGGAAAGCTTCCTCTCCTTCTTAACATCAGAATAAAACGACAGGCACCAAATTTCCTCACTCTTGCCTGCAGAACTTGAGGCAAAAAATATCGTCCAATCCCAAACCAACGTGTTTTTTCCTCCCATCCACATTTAAGTTATATGCTTTATGAAAACAGATTGAGGTCTTGGACAATACCACTTGGATAGAAATTGCAGCAAAAACCATCTTTGAAATCCTGACCCAGCAGTGCTAGACACTGTGCTGATAAGCTGGGGCTGATGGGGGAAACCACAGCCTAGAGAAACAGAAGAAGGAAAAAACCAAACAATTTATGTCTGCTTATCTCTTATCTCCAACTCTGTTCAGTTAGAGAACTGGAGCAGAGAAGTCTGAGTGAATTTTCTGTACCATCCTTCAGCCCTCAGTTACAGCTTGACAAGGGTCTGAGCCTGTTTTGCTTCAGCAGATTAGCCACAGGACCATCCTTTCACTCCTTCAGTGACCCACAAAGTCTTTTTGGAAACCTAATGCCATCCCAGGCTGAGCAGTTGTTGGAAAAGGCCAAGGGTGTCTGCACTCTCTGCCCTGTGTCTTGCAGAAAGGTCTAGGTCTGATGCATGGTCAGTCAATACCCATGGAAGCAGACCTGCTCTCAGGATTTAAATCAGTGTGAGACACACCAGGATCTAGGTCTCTGTGATCTGGGGATTATAAACCAGTTAGTTTAATCACAGGTTTAGAATTTAGATAAACAGTCAGTGAGTAACCAAGTCATGTCTCCCAAATACAGTGAGTCAGACACTCCATTTAAGGCAAATGAGAGGGGAACAGCTTCATTCCAGCCCAAGGCTTGTCCCAAAAGTGTTCCAGCTTGAGGCACTGGCAGGAGGAAGCTTAGTCTTGCAAACTCCTTCACTCACTTTTGCCTGCAAAATAGTTATGCAGCTTCAGTGTTGTGCAGAGGTACCTTTACACATGCTAATTATACAACATACTTAATTTCCTAAGTAGCTCCCGTGTATGCCCAAGGTAAAAAAATATTCACATGAACAGTGTGTGGAAGACCTTCTGTCTTCTTCTGAAGATCATAAGTAGCTGAATCAGGCTTTGAAAGAAATTCTCTGCATTTTTTTTTTCACTTGGAGATCTAAAATTGAGAAACAGATGTACTGTATCTGGCTCTCAGTGCCCCCAGGCAAGGAGGCTGACCAGGAGAGAGCAACAGAGCAGTGAAGGGGCTTTGCATGCCTGTTAGTCAGCTCTGCTTTCATGCCTCACCCTCAATCTGATTATGCATCCTGACTTTCCTTTGCTTGGTCTCAGTTTTGAGGGACAAAAGGTAAATTCAATGTTAATTTAGGCATGGAGAGAATGGAGTTTTGGTATTTTAATGCCAGTCTTGCCGTTTTAATGCATGGAAACTGATGCCTGGTCTCCTGCAAAGTCAGTTTACACTAAGGTTCAAGTCTTGCAAATATTAAATTAGCAGACCAGTCAAGTATGTGGGATTAAATTGTTTATACAACAAATGTTTGCAGAACCAGAGTGTGAGTTCACAGGCAGGCATGGGAGCTTTGGTCTCCCAGCTGATCCATAGGAAAGGTCAAACACAGCATACTGATAAATGCAGTATACTGACCAAAAGCCTCACTCCAGTCCTGACTGGAGCTTCCAGCACCGATTCCCTGTTGTTTATCAAGGTTAAATTGGAGACTGATGAGGTTGCAGGATTAAAAACAAGTTTAGTCTCTTCGTTGGCCACCACTGCACAGCTCTACGTATGCATAGGCTGTTGGGAGTGTAGATGGAATAGATTCTGCTTTAAGTAAACCAATAGCTCCCACTGACCACCAAGAAGCAGCTCTGATGTGAGCTATGAGAACAAGCAAGAGTGGAAGAGGACCCATAGCATAAGGTCTGAAAACACAGGGTAGCATTTCTGCCTGGAGTTTTCTGTGTTAATTCCTCTGTGTTTCTGCTTCTGGTATGAAACTCCTGAGAGAAGCTGGAGAAAGCACCTGTTTTTCAAAGCAGGGGAGGATGGAGGAGAGAATTAACTTCTCTTAGGAGAAGAAGCAAACACTTTCTCAACAAAGCTTGAATTTTGGGGAGGTATGGCAGGACTGATGGACAGTACAGTGAAAGAAAAAAAATAGGCAAGGGACTAAAAGGCAAAAAAAAGGAGCATTTAATGCATTTATGCTTCTACAATGTAATTTTTGGGTGATGTCTTTTTTTTACAATACACTCTCTCAGGAAATAGGGAAGAACCAAGGACTCCAATGTTCTGAGGGCATTTGGTGCCTGGTTCTCTGCTTTCCATGCTGGTTAGGGCAGGGAGAGAAGAAGCCACCAGTGAGCAAACAGGAGTTTACTCAATCCCAGTGTGCCAGAAGGAGGAGTGACTATATTATGCTTGGTTTTCCCCTGTGGGTAGCCAGTGTGAGACTACAGGGAAGTCCCTTATGCCCATGTATTTTTTTTAGGGCAGGTTCTTTGCACAGCTTGTGGTTATGGTGTTGAGAGTGTGCAGCTGGTATCTTCTGAGATGAAAGGTGTTGTGTTAGTGCAATATGTTGCTTGATTTTGGTTTTATGCACTAGTCTCTATACTGGAGTTATTAATAGACTGAGTTGTCCAAGCAGGGAGTTTTCACCCCTCCTGCTGCAAAATAGATCCTGTATTCCTGTTGCTACAGCATGTATAGCTATGCTACAGCTAGTGCAGTCTGGTTTTCACTAAGTGCATCAGTGAACAATGTTTAAACAAAGTTAACGAGAAAAAAAAAAAAGTCCTGGCAACAAAGAGATGACTTATCATTTGCAACTTTAAAAAGGAGCCTGCAGCTATACGAATCTGGAAATAATATAAACTTAACCCACAGGACTGTTGCATTGGTTTTAGAAGAGCTTACTTTAAAGCTGGTATGTGGGCTCACTAAGAGACTGAGTGGTTGGCAAGGATGCTAACGATTTATGGAATGTGTCTTTGGAAAGGATTAAAGGAAAAACCATGTTGCTTCTTACCAGCTCTGAGCTAGGAATATAGCTCTAAGGGGCGAGCGTTAAATTTTAAGCATCCAGTATATAAAGCTTTTAAAGAATAAACTTTTTTCTTTCCTTGCCCTGGTGCTTGGGATCAAATTCAGTCCAGACCGGATAGACTAAAAATCATTCCCATCTGAAGTCCTGGAAAAGGTCAGGAGTTAAAGGAGTATTGGCAGCAGTGAAGCAGTTCCCAGCTTGCGTAAGTACTATTTGTGAACTGCCCAAGATAACAGTCAGCATTTTAGCTCTAAATGTCCCAAGCCTCACATAACTGTGCCTCTTCATTTTCTCTCTCTAAGCTGATTTTTAAAACTGCCTTGCACCAAGTAAAAAACACAATTAAAACTGAAGCCTGAGAACTCAGTTAAAATGAAAAATTCCCAATGATTTGGTTGGGAAACCTTACATTTCCTACTTTCCTTGGCCTTCTAATGACTCTCTCTGCCTTAGGTACTCATGGTCCAGCCCCTCACTGTGTTGTCTTCTTCATCTGGCATCCCCCATCCTATGCTCAGTTTGAAATGACAAATCTCCCTCATTGGCACCATTTTTCTCTAGTGGGGATTCCCTGTTACTCGTGAAACCAGCGCTGTGTTTTCCTCTGTGCATGGGAGTGGCTGTGCCCCTGCATCCCTGTGTGTTTGCAGGAGGCAGTAGTCAGGACCTGCTGCCAAACCCAGCTTTTGACCCAGTACAGAGGAGAAGAGCAGCATGATGTTGTGCTCAGCTCTGACATCAGCTGGAACTGCTGGTAGTCCTAAAGATCTGCAGAACTACAGCCATTTGCACACTGTGCTGGTGGAAATTGGACATAGAGGGAAACAAAAAAACCACAAAAGCTGTTAGAAATAACTTCAAAGAGGGTCAGTGTCTCTCTTCCTGCAAGCATGTCTGCCACCCTCTCAGCTGCTCCTTCTCCACATGCTTGTTTGCTTATGCTAAAAGAGACCTGGCTCATGGTGGTATTACAGTGTGATGCCAAGGTGTGCTATCTGCTACTTGTCAGCTTTCATGCAAGTCTTGGTGACTTCAGAGGTGAGATCCCAGGTAGGAGTCTGACCACAGGTGGGGGCTCTGGATGTGGAGGGTCAGTCATTTTGGAGGGCTTCCACTGGCCATGGCAGTTTCTTAACAAGAGCCTTGCCCTAAGAGGCTTGTGCATTTATTTCTCTCCAGCCATTCATGAAACCCAGAATCCAGTCCTGTGGTAGTGTGGAGACAGGAGACAGGATGGGCTCAGTTTAGGGTGATCCACATGAAAGCCTTCCTGCAGAATTTGCACTGAAAGGCCAGACTGTCTTTGTAGTCTCACTTTAAAATCCTTGATGGCTTACTGCAGGAATTGGTTGTGATAGGATTTGTGTATGACTTAATTTTCACTGCTTAGGGAATATTCTGATGTGCTTGCTTTGACAAGGAATGTATGCATGAGTGCCATAAAAGCAGGGTATCTCATGCTTATTGTGAAGTAAAGAATTTCATGGCTAAAATGTGGAGGTGAGCACCTCTTTCTTCTTTAAAGTAAAAATCACAAAGTTATGTCTTCAGTGTGTAGAATAAGTGAATTTGTTTCCAGTTGAATGACAGTATATTGAATGCTCAGGTTTTTTTCACTATAAAACACTGATTAAGTTCCAGAAAAAGTAGTAACAAGTGTTCATTGTGAGGGCTCTAATTGGCTTTAATGGCCCTGACCATTTTCACCTGGTGCCTCCATCCACACCCATGGGCAAGGAGCCTTATCTAGGCTCAGCCCCCAAACCATCCTTTTCTTTTTAGGCTGTGTTGTAGGGGTGCAGGTGTTCAGTCTTCCTGAACAAACAGGGGGTCTGTGCTGTTGTAGTGCCCTCTTGGGTGGAGCCCTTCATTGTACTTGGAATGTTTCCAGCTGTCTGACTCTGTTCTCTGCTGCTTCTGAGAGGAATTCCTGGATGGACACTGGACTTGGCTTGTTTGCTATGCCTGAAGCTGCTGAGGGACACCATTGCCAGCACTCCCCAGGATTGTCTGACCTCTGTGATGTCTTTGCTGCATCACCCTCACCTCCTCTGGCTTGCCTGTGCTTGGGAAAATGTTGTGTTGGCTCCTCTGTGCTTTGCTAAGGTAAGACAAGAATGTATACCTACTAACAAAGTTAAAAATATGAGCTTGAAATTTATCTGGTAGTGACAGAATTAGTAAAGCCTGGGTTTATTTTATTTTTCTCTCTTATGGTTTTATGATGATGGTGTTCTGAAGGTCTTTACCATTTCCTTCTCTCAAAATAACCTGCACAGGTCTCTGTGCATTCCTCAGTTACTGGCCAAGTAAAGAAAATAATATAATACAGCTGACTTCAAGTTGCAGGTGTGCTGCTCAGCTACCTGTGAGGTGGAACAGCACAGATAACCTCTCAACTCAACTCCAGCTGCAGCCTTGCACTATGGGTGCCCATTTGCCTCCCTGCCCTGGTGACTTTTTACATGCCTTTCAAAAAAAAAAACCAACCAAAAAAAAACAACAAAAAACAACAACAAAAAAACCCAACAACAACAAAAAACAAACAAAAAACAAACCAAAAGCACAAAACCAACCTGGAGGAATTTTAATAGCTGTTGAACATTTCTTTCAAACTGACTTTAAAACTGACTATTTGTGAAATTTAAGTTTCCCTGCAGTGAAGGCATGAAAGGAATAATAGATGGGCTGAAGCCAGGCAGCCTGTTTCCACAGGTGACTGTGTTTAAAGGGCATCCACACTTTTGCTGAGAAAAGGGTGAATTCATATGAAATTTTCAGAGATTTTCCTCTTTAGATTTGGGGCATAAGTGGGGTGGCCTTGCTGAGGTTGGGCTGATACAAAGGTCTCAAGTATAGAGAAAGAAATAAAGTGAAGAAGCAGGTCAAGGGAGCTGGTGAGGGAAGGAAAGATAAAAGGAAGGCCTCCTTCAGGCCTCCTCATGAAGAAGGCTGCTCTGTGCTTGGGAGTGAGATTTGCACCAGTGAATGTTGAGCTGAGTAAATTGCTGGCTGCTAAATATACTGGGGAATGTTTTATGTTGTCTGCTGTTTGTCAGATACTCTGTCCAGAACTCTTGATGTGTGAGCCTTTGCTTGCTGAGTGAAGATTGCAACTTGGAGGCCTTTATCTGACTAAATGCTTATGGAGTCAGAAAAAGCCTCTAGCATCTGGCATTTCGATGGCCTTTATAAAAAAATATTTCAAGATGGTGACAAAGTGAGCTCCAAAACACTGTCAGGAGTATTTCTGCAAAGCATGTTCTAGTCTGTTTGATCCTTGGAGAGGTAATGGTACCTGAGACATGTAGAGTCAGCTTGACCTTGCACATGGCCAGGTCTTTGTAAGGGTTGATTTGAGGCTTTGCACAGGAGGACCATGAAGTCCTGGGGGAAATATTGGAGAAAGAGATCTTTGAAATGTGCTGGATGTGCCAAACTGGGTGCTGATGCTTGCCATCTCCTAGCTCCCAAAGGAGGCATCCAGTAGAGCAGCTACAGGCAGGACTGTGGCTTCATTTTGCTCAAACCAGTTCTGCTTTTATTGACAGGCAAAACAGGTCTTTGAGATGTGGCCACCTCCTTTCTAACTTTGATCAGTTGCTTAAGACAGATAACTAAAGAGGAGTTTTTCTTTTACAAGCAGCTTCTACTGTTCTATGGCTGCTATCATTTTTTTTTTCTGATGACTCCACAAGGCTTCATGCTGCTCCATGGCATGTAACCACACTGTAGAACTGGAAGCTGGTTTTATTGCTGCATGTTCATGAACTCCAGAATTCTTATTAATAGGAAAAAATCATTTTGTTCCAGTGATGAGGCTCTGTTCTAGGGTTAGAAAGGATTTCCAGACTGGAGTGGTGGGAGGAAGGTTGCTGGAGTGGAGGCAGTTAAGCTGTGGAAATGCAAAAGTTGTGGTTGCAAGGGTGCTAGGTGGAAAAAAAAGGAATGGTTTGGGTGTAAGTTCTTGAGTCCATTCAAGGTGACTTGCACTGGAAGGGCTTTCACCAGTCCCCTAGGAGTTCAGTGAGATGAATAGTTTTAAGTGCCTGAAAAAACACTGGATGCAGGACTGCAGCAAAGAAATGTGCTCTTAAGGGACAAACAACTTGCCTGCACTAAAAGGCAAGTGGAGCTGAAGATGGTACAAAGCACTGATGATGGCTGGAGTCCAGGGTGCACCTGGGCAGTAACAACCTCTGGGTGAGTGCTCCTGGTTCCTTGGAGACTCCTTGGACTGTGGCAGAGCAGTGCCACGAGTCACCTAGAGCTACAGGAGATCCTTCTTGAGAAGAACACTGTAGGGATGTTGAGCTAGTCCATATGAAGTTATGGGTTCAAGGACTGAGCTGTCCTTACACTTTTTTCTTCTGTGGCTTTACTGCTTTTCTGACCCCGAGTGAACCTTCTGGGGAAGAACCTGAAGCTAATTAAGATGGTCACTCGTGTGGCATTGTCCAAGTGGAAAGTGGAATCCCTTCCCATTTGCATAAGCAGAGTTCTGGCAGGAGCTGCAGCTGATTGTTTCTCCCTGGAAAACAAAAGGGACAAGGGCTGAAAAATGTTTCACAAGAAATGTATTTGTTTAAAATGGGAACTTAGAAATCCATGTGCCTAGATAAAAATATGTACCTTCTTATCCTGGTCTAACCTTTAGTTCTGAGAGGGGTCTTCAGGCACCTGATCCAGGGCTGAATTTCCACAGCTGTGCAAGGACACAGCATTTAATGCCCCCAAAACCCACCTCTCCTATTGCTGGACAACTAATAATGTGAAATTAAGTTGATTAGATGACATCATTATTTCAGGAAAGGGATACTTGGGTTGCTTTTTGTGCTATGATGTAATTATGGGCATTCTGGTTTATTTTGGCAACTGTTTGGACTTGNGAAATTTTCAGAGATTTTCCTCTTTAGATTTGGGGCATAAGTGGGGTGGCCTTGCTGAGGTTGGGCTGATACAAAGGTCTCAAGTATAGAGAAAGAAATAAAGTGAAGAAGCAGGTCAAGGGAGCTGGTGAGGGAAGGAAAGATAAAAGGAAGGCCTCCTTCAGGCCTCCTCATGAAGAAGGCTGCTCTGTGCTTGGGAGTGAGATTTGCACCAGTGAATGTTGAGCTGAGTAAATTGCTGGCTGCTAAATATACTGGGGAATGTTTTATGTTGTCTGCTGTTTGTCAGATACTCTGTCCAGAACTCTTGATGTGTGAGCCTTTGCTTGCTGAGTGAAGATTGCAACTTGGAGGCCTTTATCTGACTAAATGCTTATGGAGTCAGAAAAAGCCTCTAGCATCTGGCATTTCGATGGCCTTTATAAAAAAATATTTCAAGATGGTGACAAAGTGAGCTCCAAAACACTGTCAGGAGTATTTCTGCAAAGCATGTTCTAGTCTGTTTGATCCTTGGAGAGGTAATGGTACCTGAGACATGTAGAGTCAGCTTGACCTTGCACATGGCCAGGTCTTTGTAAGGGTTGATTTGAGGCTTTGCACAGGAGGACCATGAAGTCCTGGGGGAAATATTGGAGAAAGAGATCTTTGAAATGTGCTGGATGTGCCAAACTGGGTGCTGATGCTTGCCATCTCCTAGCTCCCAAAGGAGGCATCCAGTAGAGCAGCTACAGGCAGGACTGTGGCTTCATTTTGCTCAAACCAGTTCTGCTTTTATTGACAGGCAAAACAGGTCTTTGAGATGTGGCCACCTCCTTTCTAACTTTGATCAGTTGCTTAAGACAGATAACTAAAGAGGAGTTTTTCTTTTACAAGCAGCTTCTACTGTTCTATGGCTGCTATCATTTTTTTTTTCTGATGACTCCACAAGGCTTCATGCTGCTCCATGGCATGTAACCACACTGTAGAACTGGAAGCTGGTTTTATTGCTGCATGTTCATGAACTCCAGAATTCTTATTAATAGGAAAAAATCATTTTGTTCCAGTGATGAGGCTCTGTTCTAGGGTTAGAAAGGATTTCCAGACTGGAGTGGTGGGAGGAAGGTTGCTGGAGTGGAGGCAGTTAAGCTGTGGAAATGCAAAAGTTGTGGTTGCAAGGGTGCTAGGTGGAAAAAAAAGGAATGGTTTGGGTGTAAGTTCTTGAGTCCATTCAAGGTGACTTGCACTGGAAGGGCTTTCACCAGTCCCCTAGGAGTTCAGTGAGATGAATAGTTTTAAGTGCCTGAAAAAACACTGGATGCAGGACTGCAGCAAAGAAATGTGCTCTTAAGGGACAAACAACTTGCCTGCACTAAAAGGCAAGTGGAGCTGAAGATGGTACAAAGCACTGATGATGGCTGGAGTCCAGGGTGCACCTGGGCAGTAACAACCTCTGGGTGAGTGCTCCTGGTTCCTTGGAGACTCCTTGGACTGTGGCAGAGCAGTGCCACGAGTCACCTAGAGCTACAGGAGATCCTTCTTGAGAAGAACACTGTAGGGATGTTGAGCTAGTCCATATGAAGTTATGGGTTCAAGGACTGAGCTGTCCTTACACTTTTTTCTTCTGTGGCTTTACTGCTTTTCTGACCCCGAGTGAACCTTCTGGGGAAGAACCTGAAGCTAATTAAGATGGTCACTCGTGTGGCATTGTCCAAGTGGAAAGTGGAATCCCTTCCCATTTGCATAAGCAGAGTTCTGGCAGGAGCTGCAGCTGATTGTTTCTCCCTGGAAAACAAAAGGGACAAGGGCTGAAAAATGTTTCACAAGAAATGTATTTGTTTAAAATGGGAACTTAGAAATCCATGTGCCTAGATAAAAATATGTACCTTCTTATCCTGGTCTAACCTTTAGTTCTGAGAGGGGTCTTCAGGCACCTGATCCAGGGCTGAATTTCCACAGCTGTGCAAGGACACAGCATTTAATGCCCCCAAAACCCACCTCTCCTATTGCTGGACAACTAATAATGTGAAATTAAGTTGATTAGATGACATCATTATTTCAGGAAAGGGATACTTGGGTTGCTTTTTGTGCTATGATGTAATTATGGGCATTCTGGTTTATTTTGGCAACTGTTTGGACTTGAAACAATCATATTTAATTTGAAATGAAAACAACTGGATCTTTTATACTGATTTTTACTATATATATACACAATATAGCTGATTTTTACAGTAGACTGCTCACTTGTACAGGAGACTTCATTTTTCACAGAATATGGTTCATATGTGCATAGTAGACCTGATTAAATCTCATTATTGCTGGATTCACAATCCAGATCTAAATCAGTTCTGCTGTCCAGGCTGAAATGTAGAAAGGATAGGTGTGACAGGGAGCTTATCCAATATTGACAACACTCAGCATTCCAGTGCCATGAGTCAGGCTCCTCCCAAATTCTCTACTTGGCTAAGTCGATAACTTGATATTTTTCTAAGTTGCATTCTTTTTCCTTTTTTTTTTTTTTTCTGTTTACTTTTGAACCTTTAGGGCTATGCTTATGTTAAATTGTAATATTTTTTCCCCCTTGCAATAGTAAGGCCATAGTTTCCAAGGAAGCCTGCAATTCTCACATGAGCTTTTGTCTCCAGGTGCTCTCATAATATTGCCAATTATTGAAAAAATTTGAAATAAAATGTTATTAGGCCTTCCGACTTCAAGCCAGAGCAATGGACCTGTTAAAATATTTATAGATGATGTTAGGGTAGCCTGTGGGAGTTGAATTTGATAAAAGAATCTGAATGAAACTATTTCATACATGCATTTATGTTCTTACTGAGTAAGCAGTGGTTGTTAGGGTTAGGTCTGGTACCTCCACACAGTATTGTCGTAATTCTAAGCTATGGCTTACAGATATAACTGGATCTTCTCCCCAGAATGAGCTAAAATTAAGCAAGTTCTTATCAGCTATGAAATAGTTCTACCTGAACAGATTTGAACTTCTGTGAAATCACACACACACATCAGGGTGTTTCTTCTGATCTTGCTCTAGCCACAGGAGAGTTTGTCCTTACAGGAGAGAACTCTAGAAGAGTTTTCAGTTTATCAGTAGAGCATGTTCAGAGGCTGGTATTTTTTACACGTGTGTTTCATTGTGTAGTACTTTGTTAATTTTTCAGTCTCCTTTTCCAACTAGACAAACCTATGTAATTAATCTCAGATTCAGTGTTCTGCTTACCTGCTGCTGCCCAATCCCATAGTCTGTTTGCCCTCAAGCTTTTTCCTCTTTTGGCAGCTGCTCTCATTCAAATTACAAAATATCCTTGGAAATTCAATACCTCATTTTTCTAATATTTAAATGATGGCTTACATTGTAGTTCAATGAATTTAATTAAAGCATTTCCTTACGCACGTGGTGTCCATGTGGACAGGGAGTAAGAAATTTAATCTTAAAACTAGGCATATGTAACAATTACAGCACAAGATCATTCCTTCTTAATACATCTTTCAGGTAAGATGAGTTTTCACATTGCCTGGAGGAAGACATAATCTGTATGAGCTGGCTTTAAATACTTAGGTAGCAGAGGGAATAATCTGTTTTAAATAAGGAATGACTGTATGATAAATTGTGACCTACTTTTCCTTAGGAGTATAAAAAAAAATGCTGTGGGGTTAACCAAATGTTTGGGATGTTGTATAGAAATGCTGCCAAATGGTGCTGAATCCTGGGACAGAGGAATTCTCTGCTAGAAGCAGGGATGATGGCTGTGTGGAGATCACCAGCTCTACTTGTTGGTTAGGATGCACGTGTGACCTGTTTCAGTGCAGTGAGCCAGGTTAGCTTAAAGCAGTAGAAATAGCTCTCCTTCAATCCCTTCAGATGTTCTGACCTGCAGTGGACTGGGATGTAGGATGGGTTAAGGTGGAGGGAGCTCTCCTGTATTGATGGAGCTCGTCCCAAAGTTCATTCCCAGCCCTCAACTACCTGCTCTTAGCTGGGCTGTATTGCATGATAATGGGAAACAAATTTGTTATTGATTGCACTGGCCACAAACAGATCCCAGTTGCACCTGGCAAGAATCTGGGGGGAAATCTATAGTGATGCAAAGCTTGGAGCAACTTGTTTTGTAGTGATAAACTTCCAAAACATGGGTTTCCTGAAGCCTTTGGACATGAGTATTCCCAACAAGTGCTTATAAACAAGCCTCTCCAGTCCATCTGCCTTTCCTTAGAGGATGCTGTCCTAAGCAATGCAAGTATGTACAGAGNACTGGATCTTTTATACTGATTTTTACTATATATATACACAATATAGCTGATTTTTACAGTAGACTGCTCACTTGTACAGGAGACTTCATTTTTCACAGAATATGGTTCATATGTGCATAGTAGACCTGATTAAATCTCATTATTGCTGGATTCACAATCCAGATCTAAATCAGTTCTGCTGTCCAGGCTGAAATGTAGAAAGGATAGGTGTGACAGGGAGCTT
>VYZU01052799.1:13721-24814 GCA_013401355.1 Ceyx cyanopectus | reverse complement strand
AAATTATTCCTTCCAAGTGACAACTAAGAAGTTTGCTACACTGGGCAGACAGAGAACACTGGGAGTCTGCTTTCAGTTTAGGGATATGTTGATAAGAAATTTTCTAAGTATTATGGAAGCTTCTTTGCAAAAGGAAAAACTCTGAATGACAGATGGGAGATATTTAGCAGATACAGAGGTCAAAGTTGTTTGAGGAGTTGAACTCAGAAAACTATTTCTGATTTTCCATCTTTATTAATAAACACAACTGTTACTTGGAGATTACTACACAACAGTGTTTATCTTGTCTACCACTGCATTATATAGTAGAAAGAGCTCCTGTTTGGTAATTTCCAGGAGTTAATTACTAAAACAATCTCTTCCATCAGTAGCATTATCATGTTTATAACATACATGTACAAACTCTCCCAGGTTCATGTTTTCTTAGCATTAAAGAACAGATACAGCAATACAGAACAGAGTAGCATCAGCTGTTATTTTTTTCTTCTTCAGTTCACAGTACCTTCTGTATTTAGGGGCAACCACTGTTGTAATCTTTGGTTGAGTTTCTGCAGTATTTTTAGGCTTTCTTGGAGAAAAAGGCTGCACAGGTGCTATCAGTAATTCTTCTGCATATGTCACAGTGGCCTCCATATAGTGTCCAACAGTAATATCAGAAAAGCCAAGCAACAGGAGCTCTTTACTGTACCCTGGATTTCTTCAAGTAAACAAAAGTCATGTTTTTAAAACCATCATGTCCACTCTATTTTCCCCACCTGTAAGTGTTTGTTTTTTTTTAATAAAATGGTTGATTCCTATTTCAGCAATATGTAAGAGCTGCTGACTTGGGGAATTCCTCACAATCCCTATGCCAAGTTCCATCCAGGTATCACAATTCAAAACCAAACCAAAAAGAGTCAAAATCTCAAAACCTCAATGTCATCAGAAAGTTGGGTAAAGAGCAGTCTCTCATCTCTGGACAGCAAGCACTTGTTACCCTGATGCTGCAGCTTCCCATGGAGCTTTGTGTGGATTGTTCTGTATTTTGGAGATTCTCAGACTCTGTGGCATCTACAGACATACAGTGAAATACATATTGTTCTTTCTACACTTGTATTTCTTCACAGAGATGGCCCCTGCTTGCAGCTTATCTTTCAAATTCCAGCTAAATCATCCTCCTAGGAAGATTTCTACCCCTATTGAAAATGGTAACAGAAGTAGGAGGAGAGTTAATGAAGTGTTACTTTGATGAATGGAATTATTTGACCTTGTTTTCCCCTGTCCAGCTATCATTCTAAGGATCAATGGGTTTGGTACACAACTCTCACAGGGCTACAGCTGGAAATAACTGACAAGGAACATTAAGCTTTCCAGCAGGAGGTTCCTACTTGAAATCTTAAAGAGCTCCCACAAAGCCACTTTTTACTGTTAACTCAAGCCATGATATTTTGTACAGTAAAGTATTTTTGTTTCTCAAGTGTTTTCTGCAAACCACTTCTGTAAATTACACCTTGAAGGAAGAAAGCTTTTTTATTTCAGCATACATAACCTGCATTTAATATCTCAGGACAGGGAAGCTTGAGATCAAGGCATTAGCAACATGAGTAGGACCCCAGGACACCAAGACTGGAAGAAACAGACATAACACAAAAGTTGCCAGGTAACCTACATTAGCTCTAGTGCTCATGGAGCAATGGCTTTCCTGAAAGGAATATTACCAGCTGGAGGTTTTATCTTCACCTCACTGTGTTTTTTTTTTAGGGACATTATCTACTCCAACTACATTTCTTAATACTACTATTTATTCCTATAAAAGTCAGAATCAAGCATTAAAATGCTAACTATTTTCAGGGTTTAATATAGGTTACTAATCACCTGATAGTATGTACTGGCTTACTTTATCCTACACCAAACAGGGATCTGTGCTCAGAATAAAGGAATTAAATCAAATTTTATGCCTTGTTTCCATTGTATTGGTCAGAAGCAATGGAAATACTTACAGAGCTGTGCATGTGATCACTACAAATGTTTTTTCACCTGGTGGTATGACAAGTTCTCCAGTAATATGGCAGTGCTTTATTGACTGTTCCACATCTTCTCTTAGCTCCTTTTCTCCATTAAGTAGATTTTCATCTTTCACCAAGGAAAAGTTTTCTTTTGTCCTTGATAAATTTGATTCCTGACAAGTAATTCCTTCTGTAGTAAAGAGATGATAATAAATCCTGTTAAAACAATTACTATCATTAGCATAAGCAAGTCTTCTCAAACAAACCTACAGGTCTTCTGAGGAGTTAACAGCATTCAAAGTTAACATTTCCCTGTACCTGGAATGACTCCATCCTTCACAATGGATGTATTATTCAGTGACTCATGTGTTGTTCCTCCACTGTTGTTAGAAGAATTAACTGCAGCTTTGGAGAGGGTTTCTTGATTTATTGGAAAAGATGACAGATATGCTTCTGGACTGTTGTCACATTTTTGAGGGATCTGAAAACTGAATTGCTTGCCTTTCACCCATCCAGCTAATCTGCAGCTGATTAAGGACTGTGGTTCACTCCCTTTATTCCTAGAAGTAGTTATGTAATTAATTACATCATTAAATGCAAAGTAAATGTTCTTGGGAAGCTCAAAATCTACCTGAAGTCAAATACAACTGTCTATAGCACCATTATTTTGTAACTGCTTTCAGAAGCTGAACTGCTGAAAATTCTAATGATGACTAGAAGGGCTGATGAATGATAATATTTCTATGAAACATACAGAAATCCTGCATATTAAACACGTATGGTAACTTTAATTCTCATTCCAGAAAGAATATTAGGATTGAAAAGAGACAGAGTGTCAAAGGACTCTCTGCAAGACAGATGCCCAGAAAATAGACTAGCCTAAAGATAATACATCAATATGAAATTCTCTGATACCAGATGATTTAGAGGTTACTAGAAAACCATGAACCATAGGGCTCAACTATGAGAGCCTTCTGTATGAAAACTGGCTAAAGATTATGGAGTGATGGAGAGAGACAGCTCAGAACAATCAGAAACACTTACTCTATCCAGACAATCACTCTTTTAGATTCCCCCTGCTTCAGAGTCCCAAAGTCTGTTGCTTTTGATACTTCCAATCCTCTTCTGTCTCTCATTTCATAAGGTTTGTCCAGATTTACTTCATTAGAATGAGCCTGTCTGTAAAGAGAATTTTAGCTAGCAATTTTGAAACACCATCAAGTTCAGCAAATTATAACAGTAATATAACAATAACATGATTTACTAGCAAAGGCCACTAGATGTCTCCCATTGCAGCTAAAGCTACCTCTATTTTTTGATCTGGCAGAAAATACACTAAAACTGAGAAAACAGCCCTAAACCTACTTTTGAAACTTGGCTTTGGTAATAATTTTCTGTATAAAATCCATCACTACAGATAAGCCTCACTAAAAAAAATAAATGAACAAACTGGATTGTTGTGCAAAGTGATGCAACCACTTTCAGCTTCATCTGCACCCTCTAAAGGGTGCAATTTAAATCTCTTACTCCTGTTGCCTGCAGTGAAGACAGATTATTCCATCCTTCCTAGTTCCTTTGAAGGCATATGTACTGCCCTTAGCCATATTTCCTAGAGACTGAACAAGGCCAGTTCTCCCAAAGACTGTTTGAGAGGTATCCAAATGTCCTTTTTGCTCTTCCTTGGACTTTCCAATTGGTCAGCAGCTTATTTTTGGCCTGCAGAATCATACAGGGCCTGGGTAGGCCTACAGAGTTAGCATCCAATGTCCTGTGAAATGCACAAGTACAACCCAAATTTACACAAATAGGGCTATTACCTATTAAATCTGTCACTCCTGATGGTTAAGTCTGGCAGTATCACTCTCAGATGCTTAAATTCACAAGTCAAACTCTGGATCTTTGCTGCAGAACTTGCACTGACTGTGCCAGATTTGTATAGTTTTATATAGATTATTTCACAAAATTTTGCTTCTTCTCCAACTTTTTTTCCCCAGCTTGCTCTGCAATCTGTCCAGATCTTCTATATGCCATCTGATGTGCCTGCAGACCCTCTCAGTTTGATATTTGCAAGCCAAATGAATCTATTACTCAGATCATTAAATATACTGTTTAGGACAAAGAATCAGTACAACTCAAGCAAAATGGATTAAAGAAACACCTATTTAAGGTCAGGTTTACTGAGAGTGGTTTTCAAACAGTAAAAAAGATCAACTGGAGAATGAAAGAATGACCATTACCCATCCTGGCTGACTGGCAGCAAGAAGAGAGCTCTCCAAGTGTAACACGACTGGCTGCTCTCCACCACAACTGTGTTCACTAGGTCACCTCTGCAAGGTGAGTAGCCAGCAGGAAGTACCAATGAATCCAAAGTGAAGAAAATATTGTCATCCAGGGTCCCCTTTCTTCCAAAGATGCTGGAAATGCGAACCTGGAAAAGTTTGTTATGCAGTGTTACTTCAGTCCATCTGCTGGAGCTCACAGGTTTTCCCTGCAGAGTCTTTCTGCAGTTTCATGGGAGGTGAACATACAGATCTCTAACCTAGAATTGTTAGCTTTTTACCTGATACTAAATAGTAGTACCTAGTACTTTTAATACCTAAGAAAAACCTGTTTTTAAACCTGAATGTGTAAAGAAACAAGTATTAGGTTCCACTTAATTGAATACTACAGTCTGTACATTTCACTTAATCATAATACCCATCTTGGGACTTCTTTAAATTTCCACTTCCACACCAGCAAGACAAGCACACACAAGATAAGAATTTTTCCTCCCCTTGACATGCAAATATTTGGTGACTTGGTCTAGGTGATGCTGCTCTGGAAGGGCATTGGACTAGATGATCTTCTAGGTCCCTTCCAACCCCTAACATTCTGTGATTCTGTAGAGTATCTAGAGTTCAAGCAGACAAAATAAACCATAAACCTAGTATCTGTGTTCCTAGAGCTAACAAATACTTTCATTAAAATGAAAAAAAGGACAATGGTTGGTTTTAAGCATAAAAATGTGGATAAAACTGCAGAAATTCTACAGTTATTACTTCTTAAAGCTTGAAAATTCAGAAAATTCACACATCTTCATTACAACCAATGTAATTAAAACAAATTAAGCACCCAAATCAGCAACTGAGCCAGTGAGTTAGTTACTCTTCCTGTTCTAAACAAAACATGTCTGCTCTTCCAAAAAACTTTGGCATTTCTAACAAAATCCTGTAAGTGGGTAAGTTGACATTTTACCTTTTAATTCAAGATGTGTTATAAAAGACCTACCAACTTAAAAACACCTTCAAAACCCAACTTCACCCAATTCCTGGTGCCAAAGGCAATGTGCAGCACACTCACCTTGTCCACCTGTTTGTACCTCAAAGGCTTTACAGCCACTGCTTCACTGCTGCACGTTAGCTGGTTAATGAAGTATTTTGCTTGCACCCAGTCACCTTGGCAAGGATTGAAACCTGTTGCAAACCAGAACATTTTCAAGTTTCATTGCTAGTGAGGACATCTGCATTGCTAGTTTAAGTTAAATAGAACTACCAGGCAGAACAAGGCCTTATTCAGATAGGGAAAACTCTTTGCAACTCTTCTCTTGGTAGGTTATAACAAAATACATAAGCAACTGGATTTCCACTAGCATCTCTTACATGTAACATCTGCTCACACAAGAACATGCAGCTTTATTCATCCAAATCTCTGTTTTATATTAGAATTTAATGGGAAATCAACCACAAGTTTATCAGAAGATATTTCTATTGTATATATTAAAAATAAGAATAATAAGAAAGCCCCTACAAACCTTCACAGACTTCTTCCATTGGAAAAAAAGTATTCTGATTGATATATCCACCATCCTTGGAGACTGAGGTAATACTGCCAATTAATGTTTTCATATTTTCTTCAGAGGCATCCCAAGCAGAACTGGGGTTTCCCCATGTATCCTGGATTACATCTACCTATTAACATAAAAAAAATTCTACATATTACCACCAAAAAACCCCAACAGCTGAAGAGATGATGCTGACATATTTTGACTACATCTACACCTTTACTCAGAGAATCAGGATAAAAGGAACAGCATTTTAAAAGAGATGGAATAAAATAATAAACAACCAAAACAATTCATCCCTGCCAGGCGAAGGGCTGGCACCTTCTATTTGGCAGAATTGAGGAGGCTAAAACTCTAGTGGCTTCCAAAAGAACTCAAGGAATTTACAGAGCAACTGAGAATAAATACTGTTTATTTTCAGCTCTTACCCTGATGGCCTTCAAGCCACCTGATGTTTTATCCTCTTCAACAACAGCAGTAACATTCTGACCAAGAGCCAGTGGCATTTTTTCTGTAACAGCATCCTCTGTGAAGATTATCCTGTCATCTATCATCCCATAATCCTGGCAAAACCTTGTCACTACTCCTTGTACAATTTCTAATTCTTTGTCACCTGCATTCAGAAGAAAAGCATTGATACAAATCATCTGTTTACAAAACTATGCAACAATTACTATCAGAAGTGCTATCCCTTCTATCAGAAAATAATTCTCTTGAGCAAATGAAGTGACCATAGCCACTCCTCTTTATTTCTTCCCCTTAAAACCTTCCACCACGTTGGTCAACCTCCTCTAGACACTTACTAAGATCATCAAGTCCAACAATAAACCTAACACTGCCAAGTCCACCACTAAATCACATCCCTGAGAGCCCCATGTACATGTCTATTTAAATACCTCCAGGGATGGGGACACAACTACTTCCCTGGGCAGGCTGTTCCAGGGCTTTACGACTCTGTTGGTGAAGTTTTTTTCCACATTTCCAATCTAACTCCAGGAGAATGCTGGGGGAAACAGTGTCAAAAGCTTTAGGTAGCCAACATCCACAGCCTTTCCCTCAGCCACTAAGCAGGTCACTTTGCCACAGGGGATGACAAAGGAGCACCTGCTTCTCATAAACCCGAACTGAATGTGCCTGGCCACCTGGTTGCACTGTATGTGCCACACGATGGCACTTGCTTACTGAAACAACAGCCCTAAGCAGCCCCCACCCCTCTTACCCCTTACTCCACACTCCCTGCAGCAGTAACATGCCCCACCCAGGGGACAGGACTCCCAGAGGAGTCACAAAGCTGTTTTCTTGTCCTCCTTTCCCTGCTTAAAGAAGCGGGTTGTCACCCAGCCGCACTCCCTGGAGGGATGAGGCCGTCAGCGCCCTCAGGGCTGCGGGAGCCGCACACAGCCCCCACAGCGCCCGCCACAACCCCCCAACCGGCCTAACCTGAGGCCAAACATCTCTCATCTTCTCTTTCCTTGTCGTCTGCGCGTCTCCAGAAATAGGAGAGCAGCTTATGAAAGAAGCCGAACATGGCGGAGGAGCTCCCGCTTCTGGGCCCTCGAGCGAGCGCCCGTTTCCCGCCGCCTCGCCGCGGGCCAATCGCGTTGCTCCCTCGCGGTCACGTGACGGATAGATGGGAGGGGGAGGGGTGAAGTCACCGGCGCGCGGGGCCTTTCCCGCTGCGGCTCGGGCGGGAGTCGCGGCCTCAGTGTTCCCGATGCTTACAGTTCCCCCAGACCCCCCAGACCCCCCAGTCGCTTTCCCGCCGCTCTCTGAGGACCCTTTGGCTCCAGCTTAGCGGGGCCTTGTCACTCCCGTCCCACTGGGGCGCGCAGGAATTGTCGGGGACACCGTGGCCCGAGTGGCGGGAGCATTGAGGGAGGGTGAGGGGATTGATCTCCTTCTGTGCTCAGCAGGGGTTGAGTCGTTAAAGGGTTTTTTTTTGTGGTTACCGCGGCTTAAAGCTGAGGGGAGCGTGTTCTGCTAGTGGTGAGCTGTGCAATTGGGGGTGGAATAAGCTCTGAACCTGCTCAACAGAAGAAAAAAAGCACTTGTAGCTTAATATTAACATAGGAGCTACTGTGGCTCTCGAGGAAATAAGATTTTACTGCTTAACTATTTCCATAGGTGATAATGTTGTCAGTTTTCCTCACACAATCCACGTCTGGTACTTTGCATGAATCCATTTAAAATTCTGTTTAACAGTGTTTTGTGAAGCATGGTTGGTGGGTTGATGTTGAGATCACTTGAGATGAAGAATTAGTTAAGAATTAATTCATTAAATAATAAATGGATTAATAGTTCATTTATTATTATTAAAGAAGTTTATATTCTAATAGGGGAGCAAGATAATCCCTCTGAGACTCAGGCCTGCATTTTGTTCTTGGTTTAGTACCTGCCTCAAGACATGTGCAGGGAATCATGGACTGAGGAATCATCTCCAGATAAACAGAATAAAGAGCTGACTATTGAACAAGGAATACAGGTAACAGGGTAAAATCCAGTGAAATATTCTAAGAAAGAATGCATAGGGAGTGTAGCTAATAAAAACTCATCAGAAAAGGGAATAATTGGTGAATAATTGGTCAGCATGTGTCCTACTTTGAGACAGAACAGAACTAATTCTGTTCACTGATTTTACTTCTCAGCTCAGTTCTTCTAACTAACTGCACTGTCTGAAGTCAGCAGTGTGTTTTCCCAGGAAGTGGCTGTGAAATCTATTTGTATATATTCTGTTTTCATTGTTATTATTTTCATTAAAGCTGTTCTTTATTTGGCATCACTGATGCCAAATGCAGGGGATTACAGTCATTGTGTGGTGAAGCTCTGTGCAAAAAGGAAAAATGGGAAATACTGAGAAGTGCACAGGAAAGGATCAGAAGGAATTTCACCATAAGCAGAGAAAACACTGTAGTGCCACCCTTGAGAGAGGGGGACAATACTGGCTGAACCACTTGGAACTGGGAACAAAAATGTCTTGGGTTAGAGCCCTGCTCCCTTCAGTGGTGCAGGACTTGATCAATTATTTTTATTCAAAAACACTATTAAATAAACACCTTAATAACTCACTAGTTTTGTGTAACAAAAATAAATGGAACTCCCTACATTGGTCAAAAGGGATAAAATACCCTGTTTTGTACCTGTGGGAATTAAGTTTTTAGAGCAAACCAGTACCTAGCACTCATTGGAAAAGATGTGAAGTAGGTATTGCCTGTTTTCAGTGAAACCATAGACTTAAAAGTTGCAGATGATGGAACTATTTGCACACTGTTTCTTCCCTGAACAGAAGGGCTTAATTACTTAAGATAATTTTGCTTGGCTACAGAGTCAGTTTTCCCCCCTTTTCTAACAGTTTACAGCTGTGTATGGAGTATTAATTTTCCCTGTTTCAGTCTATTAAAACAACTGCAACATTTGAATATTCTTTCAATATTGACTGCCACAGAGCAAAATCTAGAGAGAAGCAGTCAGTGCTTGTTCTGAAGTTTTTCTAGCATATTTTAAAGGTGATGCCCTTCAGAGCACTGCAGATCTAATTGTGTCTTGGTTACAAGAGTGTTCAAAGCTCTAGACAAAAGACCCTGTCATTGCTGTAGCTGTCAAGGTGCCAACATCTTCAAGATAAAAGCATTCTTTTTTTTTTTTCTTCATTGCCTAATAAGCAGGAGGACTGGATCCAATGCAGGCTGGCCACTGCATGTCACTGCTGCCTGCTGGATTTAAAGTGTGGTGGTTTGTCATCCTGGTGTTCCCCAAGTGTGAATGTCACCATGGTTCAAGTGCACAGGGTTTTCCTGAACTCTAGAAAACTGGGGTTAGGAGAAAAAAAGAAAGAAGGTCATATTCTTGATAGTTGTCTAACTTTCTAACCTCCCAGCCTGCTGGGTTGCTTGAATTTTTATCTGTAGTTTATTCCAGGAGAATACTGCACTATAAACACCTTTTGCTCCTTTGAAACAAGAACTAGATTGTTGAATGTAATTATCTCTGGTTCTTGGAATAACTAGAGCTAGTAAACTACGAGGAAGATTTTCCTTAAGATGCCAAGTAAGGAGTAGTACTCAAAAAAAAAAGAGCCTTGAAGCTTTTAATTTGTTGGTCTGATTTAGAAGCAGCCCTATGAGAATGTAGTACAGTCATTTTCTAGTGTGTTCTGTTAATTAAAATTCAGGAGGCATTTTCTTGTTCCCTGGCTTAACTGAAGTTTTTGCTGTGCTTTTGTTCTGTATCTGAATAGATGTTGTTGGAAGCCAAAGTGTAAGGGAGAACTTTCCAAAGACAGCATGACTCACTGAAGGGTGAGAGTGTCCCCAAGTGTGCAGGCAGCTGGGCTCACAGGGCTCTTGTGAACTCACAACTTCTCAGCTGAAGGTAAGCCTGAAGGTTTTCAATTGGAACTTGAACAGAAGATACTCCTCAAGGTATTTGAGCAGATTGGCAGGCAGTGAGCTGAACAAAAAAGAGCTGAGTGAGCAAGGGGAAAAGTTTGATGCTGGGTAAATTAGAAGCAGTTTGCTGAGGTATTGTGTGTAAGTTCATTGAACTTAGATTGGTCTGGCCATTTAGATACCTGGTAAGTGTTAGGATCAAATGGAAATGAATAAACATGTTTAAATATCTTTTCTGTCCTTGAGCTAATAAAATAAAAAAGCTTTGCTTATAGACTTGCCCTCAAACTAATCACCTCCAAAAGTGGTCCTTAGATCTTGAAATAAAAATTCTATTGCAATTTCACAGACTTACATTTAGTTGGTATTTGTACTGTAGTATGATGAAGTGTTGCTAGAAGATGTAATTTGTTTACTTGAAGCTGTTAGAATGCTTGTGTATTTTGAAATGTGTGCACAGCTCATCCCTAAATCCTGCTTCTATTTATCTTAAATAAACAAAAACCTCCTTGAGCACTGCTCTCAATCTGTGAAGGCACTAAATCATATTTTTGGTCTTTCTCATGATTAATTTGTTTTTGTGAAGTGTTATGACCAGGGAAGAAGGGTACAGAGAAGAATTTAGCTATGACAGGATGCCAACTTTGGAGCGTGGAAAACAGGAGAATGGGAATTACATACCTGATATCAAATCCAGTGACCTTCAGCTATCCATGTTATTGCATCCTTGCTTTAGTTACAGAACATGGATCTTCTCTTTGCTGATGGGAGTAAGTATAGTTCCATACCAAAGATGACATAGGAAGGCTGATTCTTGTCTTTAATATTAATAAATATGGCATAAGCAGAAAAGTGGGGTAGTGTCAAATTTTATTTTTATTTTTATATTTTTATTTTTACTTT
>VYZU01052798.1:26175-51149 GCA_013401355.1 Ceyx cyanopectus | reverse complement strand
CCTCAATATGAATTTTACATAATGCTAGGAATCAGATCTAAGTTCTCAGGAATACTCAAGGCACTTCTTAGAAAGCAGACTTTTTCCTCTAGAAAAAGCAAATGGGATTGGTTTTGTTTTAAAAAACAAAGTATATAGATCTCACCACTTTGTATTTCCTGGCTTGCTCAAAGGAACGCTTTTGGTGTGCAACATTCCTGCTATGAGATTCAGACTTCACTGAGACCACAGGACAAAGATCCTTAGGCTTAGAATTCACTGCTTTCTTCTGAGTTTTGGCTGATTTCCTGTAAAGAAAATAAAAATTGGTCATTCAGTTGCCATCAACAAGTCCTCAAGATATTTCTTTAGATTATAATAATTTTTTTTAAAATCCCCGTCACTAAGCAGTTTTCATACAGAGAGTATAAGATACTGGGCTTTTTCAACAGACTTGCACAACATACTGATTTTCATGTGTACAAAAGGAGCTTAAAAACAAAACTGAGACTGCCAGTAATGTACATTTGCTTGCATAATACCAAAATCAGTCCTATTTGGAAGCAATAAAATAATTAACTAAACTTGACAAAGCAAAATAACCATATCAGTAAATGTCAAAAGAAACTTGTTATTACAACTCTCATCTGACAAACAGCCTCAAAGAACCACATGGAAAGATTTATATTCTTAGCATTTCCTTGAAAATACTTGAGCTAATTTTTGGGGTTTGGTCGGTTGGTTGATTTTTTTTAACTGTGTGAACAAGCCATGCAATACTAACCATTTCACAGTTTTATACTGCATTTGCAGAAAAAAACCCAACTAGTTTCCATTCCAATTCCCTCCTATTTCTCAAAGGATCTAAAGAAATTAATATGCTTTTTAACTGCACATATTTTAACCTGCTTTTTTAAAAAATACATAAATATAGGAAAGGTTGTAAAACAAAGACGACTATAACAAATATCTTACGCCTTCATGGCTTCCAAAAATAAAGAAATTTGGTGCTTGATATAGGGCTGTCTTAGGATGCTCTTCACACTAGGCCTTTCCTCGGGTTTTTTACTGAGCATAGTTCGTATTATTTCTATCAATTGTGGGCTGTAATCCTTTGGCATGGGTGGCAACTGTAAAAGGAAAGGAAGGAAAGGGAAGTCTGACATTATTCAAGATATTTGTCAATAGGGACTATGCCACATTATTCATGTATAGCAGTTATATTCAGCTACATGCTTTGCATAAAGAAGACTTCAATTGTTCATATATAGAACAGAATACAGAATCCTAAGTGTTTTCTCCAAGAACTCTACATAACGTTTTGGTTCTTATCAGCAGTTAAAGTTCTGTGAATAGAACTAAAAAATAAATTTTAACTTCTTTATATGCCAAAGCAAGAGAGATACTTAAAAAAACTAGTCTTACCAACAGGAAAATGGCATCACACGAATAGGGATTTAATTTTTTACATAATATTTAAACCAGAAGCAAGTTAAAGAAGTAAATCATCTCAGAACCTTGAAAATTAATCAATATAGTATTTACACAAAAGGGTAACCACAAACTCTAGCAACATCTACAGATTAATAACTTCCTGGCTCTGATATTACATCATATACAACCATGAAATACCAATCTTAACAACATACATGATGATGAATGTAATATACAAAATATTCTTAACTCCATGCAATATTTATAATTGGAAAAGATAATCTCAAGTTCTAGGCAGGAAATCCAAGCACAGATAAAAATGAAATTTAGAAGTTGTTACCTTTCCTTCAATAATTCGATAAACCAAAGAGTTCATGTCTTTAGCATTGAAGGCATGCTTCAGTGTAGCCATTTCATAAACACAGCAACCTAATGCCCAAACATCAGACTGGGGAAAAAAAATCCAGGGAACTTTTATTAGTTGTAGAAGTTTTATCTTCAGACTTAGTCATCTGCTTTCAAAGAGGCCTTTAATAATAATGAACTAATTAAGACCAAATTCCACTGTAAACTTTCATCTTCAATCTCACTCTGATTTTTAATTTTGATCAATTTACTTATTTTCTTCCAAATATCATGAGATTTTTTTTTCTAGAAAGAAGTGTAGAAAGTTAATGTTTGTTGTTTTCTTTTTAAGTGCAATATCAGTATTATCTGGCAAGCAAAAATCTTCTGATTTTTTCACTGCAAGAACAGTTTCCCCTCATTGCAGACACTCATATTTATGTTGAAGTGTGGTTTGAAGCAAGAGCTGAACAGCACATATGCTTTATTTAGTTATAATTTTTTAATTAACAGCAACACTGCTTACTTGTGAACTTAAAATGTATTTGTTTTGTTATATCTACTACAGACTTCTGAGTATAATGCTTCTGTCTTGTTACACAATACATTTAGAAAATACAGCTAACTTATACTGGTATTTTTCTTCAGGTTGGCACACAGCAATAGGTACAGGCAGCCTGATGAACACCTTGGTTGTGGTAACTTATCACATGCTATGAATTCCCACTTACTGCAGCAAAACCAGTTCCAGAAATAAATGTTCCTGCAAATCTCAACCCCACCCTTTTTGGGTTTGATTGGGTTTTTTTTTTGGTCTTTGAGGACATTAAAAAGAGTTAGAAGCAATGAGAAATTAAAAATAAATAGACAAGATTATAATGTTCTCAAACAAAATAAGTTGCCTAATGAAATAGAACCAATATTTGTATTAACAGAGTTTACCTTGTAGTTGTAGGGCTTGCTAGAAAAGAGTTCAGGGCTCATGTAGTATGGTGTGCCTATGAGGGTGCTGGCCATGTCATACTGGTTTTCCAGAACTTTGGCTATTCCCAGATCACCCACTTTGATTATATTTGTTCGTGTCAGAAAAACATTTTGAGTTTTAAGATCTCTGTGCAGAATGTGCTTCTCATGTAAATACTGGCAGGAAAACAAACAAACAAAAAGACTGAGTCTTCTAACCGATAATTGGTTTTCTACACTGAAAAGTAAAATCACATTACACAGGTCAAAGAGGGAAAATACAAAAGCAGAAAATACATGTACATCACTAGAAAAGTCAGGAAAGCCCCTGCTAAAGACAGTATTGGTGAATTAGTGTTCAGAATGGCTAATAAAGGCACAGATGCAAAACTCAGCGCTGCTTTAATGAAATCACCCTGTATNTTTAACCTGCTTTTTTAAAAAATACATAAATATAGGAAAGGTTGTAAAACAAAGACGACTATAACAAATATCTTACGCCTTCATGGCTTCCAAAAATAAAGAAATTTGGTGCTTGATATAGGGCTGTCTTAGGATGCTCTTCACACTAGGCCTTTCCTCGGGTTTTTTACTGAGCATAGTTCGTATTATTTCTATCAATTGTGGGCTGTAATCCTTTGGCATGGGTGGCAACTGTAAAAGGAAAGGAAGGAAAGGGAAGTCTGACATTATTCAAGATATTTGTCAATAGGGACTATGCCACATTATTCATGTATAGCAGTTATATTCAGCTACATGCTTTGCATAAAGAAGACTTCAATTGTTCATATATAGAACAGAATACAGAATCCTAAGTGTTTTCTCCAAGAACTCTTCATAACGTTTTGGTTCTTATCAGCAGTTAAAGTTCTGTGAATAGAACTAAAAAATAAATTTTAACTTCTTTATATGCCAAAGCAAGAGAGATACTTAAAAAAACTAGTCTTACCAACAGGAAAATGGCATCACACGAATAGGGATTTACTTCTTTAACTTGCTTCTGGTTTAAATATTATGTAAAAAATTAAATCCCTATTCGTGTGATGCCATTTTCCTGTTGGTAAGACTAGTTTTTTTAAGTATCTCTCTTGCTTTGGCATATAAAGAAGTTAAAATTTATTTTTTAGTTCTATTCACAGAACTTTAACTGCTGATAAGAACCAAAACGTTATGAAGAGTTCTTGGAGAAAACACTTAGGATTCTGTATTCTGTTCTATATATGAACAATTGAAGTCTTCTTTATGCAAAGCATGTAGCTGAATATAACTGCTATACATGAATAATGTGGCATAGTCCCTATTGACAAATATCTTGAATAATGTCAGACTTCCCTTTCCTTCCTTTCCTTTTACAGTTGCCACCCATGCCAAAGGATTACAGCCCACAATTGATAGAAATAATACGAACTATGCTCAGTAAAAAACCCGAGGAAAGGCCTAGTGTGAAGAGCATCCTAAGACAGCCCTATATCAAGCACCAAATTTCTTTATTTTTGGAAGCCATGAAGGCGTAAGATATTTGTTATAGTCGTCTTTGTTTTACAACCTTTCCTATATTTATGTATTTTTTAAAAAAGCAGGTTAAAATATGTGCAGTTAAAAAGCATATTAATTTCTTTAGATCCTTTGAGAAATAGGAGGGAATTGGAATGGAAACTAGTTGGGTTTTTTTCTGCAAATGCAGTATAAAACTGTGAAATGGTTAGTATTGCATGGCTTGTTCACACAGTTAAAAAAAATCAACCAACCGACCAAACCCCAAAAATTAGCTCAAGTATTTTCAAGGAAATGCTAAGAATATAAATCTTTCCATGTGGTTCTTTGAGGCTGTTTGTCAGATGAGAGTTGTAATAACAAGTTTCTTTTGACATTTACTGATATGGTTATTTTGCTTTGTCAAGTTTAGTTAATTATTTTATTGCTTCCAAATAGGACTGATTTTGGTATTATGCAAGCAAATGTACATTACTGGCAGTCTCAGTTTTGTTTTTAAGCTCCTTTTGTACACATGAAAATCAGTATGTTGTGCAAGTCTGTTGAAAAAGCCCAGTATCTTATACTCTCTGTATGAAAACTGCTTAGTGACGGGGATTTTAAAAAAAATTATTATAATCTAAAGAAATATCTTGAGGACTTGTTGATGGCAACTGAATGACCAATTTTTATTTTCTTTACAGGAAATCAGCCAAAACTCAGAAGAAAGCAGTGAATTCTAAGCCTAAGGATCTTTGTCCTGTGGTCTCAGTGAAGTCTGAATCTCATAGCAGGAATGTTGCACACCAAAAGCGTTCCTTNTTAGATAAGAAAAGAACTCCAAAAGCAGAAAATACATGTACATCACTAGAAAAGTCAGGAAAGCCCCTGCTAAAGACAGTATTGGTGAATTAGTGTTCAGAATGGCTAATAAAGGCACAGATGCAAAACTCAGCGCTGCTTTAATGAAATCACCCTGTATGGCTCTAACAAGCCAGCAGAAAAAAAGAAATGAAAGACTCAGACTTTAATTCACTTCCTATGGCCTCCATTTCTTGACAATAATTTCTTAGACTTAGGTATAAATTTCAGCAGAAAATATAGTGTGAGCTTTGTGTAAGCAGGGAAGAAAAATGGTCTTAGAAGAGGAACAGGCAGTACTCCAAATTTGAAGTTGCCTATTGTTACTAGACATATACAAGACAGAATATTCCATCCAATTATTTAGCATTAACATTTGCATATGGTCTTCATCACTGTAACAATTGTCTTTGAAGTTTGATAACCTCCAATTACTAAATTTCAGAGATAAGATATAATAGGAATGATGAATTGGTAGCCTAAATTTACCATTAAAAAAACACTAGCAAAACCACAGAACTCTTCTGAAATAATGTGATTGAAAAAAACAAAACAAAACAAACACAAAAAAATGAACACCTATATTTTGTAAATTAAATCCAACTTCCAAACAAAGGACACAAGGGCATTTCAGACTAGCATTACAAACACCCTGTCACTGTCTGTGTGATACAGAGGTGTAGACATGAAATATTATAGCAATTTCTTACCTAAAATAGTGAATTTTACTGCAAGGACCTGCCAACATTTTTAATGTACTAATAACCGTTGTATTTGTATGCCAAATCAGCAGACCTGGAATTCCAAGTCTGCAGCATGACTGTGGAATTTTAAAATGCATAAAGAGACACTTGAAATTTCTATCTGAAGGTGACAAAGTTGTACTTCATCTTACCTGTAGTGCCATGGCAATCTGAACAAACCATTCCACCACCTGGTTCTCAGGAAGAAGTTTGCCCTTCTGCTCTTTAAGTTTGTGGTACAGATCCCCCCCCTCGCAGAAACCCATGACGATATACAACAGGCCATCAGCCCCCTGCCAGGACTCTCTGTAGGTGACAATGTTTGGGTGTTTCAACTGGGATAGCAACTGTGCCTCCTGTTCTGCTGCTTTCCTCTCTCGGTTGGAAACATTTTTGAGGTTTAATTTTTTTATGACATACTGTAAAAGAAATAGGAAAAAAAAAAGCTTCTATCTGAAGGAACTGAAATGTATCAAGTAGAGATGCAGCTGGGTGGCTGGTACAGTTAGGGGCACACTGCAAAAATACTCCAACACCTGAAAGCAGATGTAATTTACTTATTTTTGAAACTTACCTTAAAACTACCAGTTGTATTTATGAGTTTCTGCATAAGCAGGCTTAAACTCATTCAAGAAGAAATGAACTGTAGAGAGTCTTTGCCATACTGAAAAAGCCAAAAGGTCTTACAAAATAAAAAAAGTAGGAATGACTGTATTAAAATGGGTTTAGAATTTTTAAAAACTATATGTGAAAGCTGATATTTACTTCCCTTATATGTACTGCATCAAATGTATTTCTAAGGAATTTCAATATAATTGAAGCTAAGACAATAAAATCCTTAGCAATGTCCATCATACACAGCACCAACACTTAGGTCTAACCTGACACTAAATTACATAAGTTTTATGACAAGCACTTTTGGGGCACCAGCTTTCCACAGAACAATTGTACCATGCTATACACCTGACCCCACCCTTACCCAAGCACTTTCAAATAGAAACATATAAAAAGAATTAATTACTCAATTTCAGTGTCCTTAGCAATTGCTTGGGGTGGCTGGTTCCCTGGCTGGCTCTATTATTTAATCCAGCACATTTAATTAGCATTGAGGAAGATTGCCCCTGTATGCTAAGGGAACTAATTATACAGGAAGCAACAGTACATCATGTTTCTGTTTCAGAAGTCTGATAGATACTGCACAAAATCCTCCATTCTGTGGAGGACAGCCTGTGACAATGCACAGCTCCAAAGAGGAATATAACAAAGCTAATTGCTTACAGCATCATTTAAGTTTAAAATAAAATAGAAGCGCTGTAACTAATGGAGTCATTCTACGTGACAAGCCAACTACAACTGTACCTTCAGACATGGGAACCAAAAGCTTTTAGCTTTTTATCAGCATCTGTCTTTACAAGATATACTATCAAAATGCAATAAGCATACATATAACCTAACTTTAAATCTGGAATTGGTTATAGGTGAACATTATCCTGGCAAAAGCCTCATGAAGTCTTTTGTAACGCCGTTCCATTTTATTTGATACCAAATTGTGGATTCTTTGTTGTTGTTTTAAACATTTGGAGGCATTTGACCTTCCCCACAAAAGTCAGCAAGTCATTATACATTTTAAAGTATAAATGCATTACACGTTAAAAAAAACAAACCAGTAAGCAGGTTTTTTAAAGTGGAAAAAAAATATATTTTTGGGGGTTCTGTTTAAGAATGGGTTTTTTTAAAATATATTAAAAGGGGGAAAAATAACCCAGAAAGTCTTCTCCACACTTTTTAACAAAGAGTTCAGAAACAAAGGACTAGAGGAATACATTGATGGGCAAGCCCAGTTCACAAGGCTGCAGTCACACCCCAGCACCTGGCCACACAGTCCAGGTGCACCGTAACTCCAGGCCACAGCCCCGCTCGTACCCGGGGCTGGCGTCAGGGCCACGGACCTAGGCCGGACCGAGGCCGGGCCGCGGGCCGCATCCCCAGACCAGGCCACGGCCATTCCCGCCCCTCGCTGCAGGCCGCGGCCGTTCCCAGCCCCTTACTACCTGCTTGCCGTCCTGCCGGTGCCGCACCAGGCTCACTTCCCCGTAGCTGCCCTTCCCCACGGCTCGGAGGAAGCAGTAGGCAGCCAGGGGCATCGTCCCGTCGCCCGGACCCAGTCAGAGCCCGGCGGCCGCGGCCTTCGGTCCCCGCCCGCCCGGCGGCGCGGCCGCCGCTGCCATAGAGATGCCGGCGGCTCCCCGCTGCCATAGAGCGCGCAGAGCGGAGCGGCGCACGGCTCTATGGTGAGAGCGCTTCGCAGCGCTGCAGTGGCCATCTTGGAAGCGGGCGAGGTGGCCATGTTGAAAGTGGGCAAGGAGCCTGAGGGGTCCGCTTTTCCCTCCTCTGACAGCCCGAGAAACAGACATCCCCTCAAAACGGGGGTCCCTGGCGTGCCGCTCGTTAGAGCCATGTGTGGGGGCACGGTGACAGCGCTGCGGGCAGCTGTGCCCCACCACCTTGCCCTGGGCCCCAACTGAGGTGGCCATGGGAGCCTGGCAGAGCACAGCTGCTCTACGGAGCCATCTAGTCAGTCACCCTTGGACGAGGCTGAGAATTGGTTTAGAAGCTCCAGATTGGTATAAAAGGAGCTTCTTGGCCTTACCCACCTTGTGTCTTGTGTGGTGGCCACAGCTCAGAAAGCTGACTGTAGGAAAAACAGAGAACACCCAAAATTCTGCAAACTTGAATGGCTTATTATCCCAGTCTCCAAAGTTTGTGCTTCATGCAATGATTTGTTGAAAGCAGTTAAAAAGATGGAGAATGAACACTGCCATGATAACAAAATGGGCCTTGCAGCAACAGGCTGAAGGGTATGGATTGTGCAAGGTTCAAGTCCCTGGGAGCTTGGACTTGGTTATTTTTGGCCAAGAAGATGAATAGAAAAACAAGTAATATTAAGTTTCTGAACTAATCAGGACACATGTCAAACATTAATACCAAAACTGAGTACCTGCTTGGTATGTAGCATTACAGGGCATAGTTTTTAAAGAGGAAATGGGTTTAAGAGACTGCAAGCTCTGTTACAGCTACAATAAATTTGAGCCACGGACAGCCTTTAAGAAGGTATCAGAAAGATGTGAGTTTTCATATGGAAAAGAGGTGAGTTTGAGGGATAGTTCAACCTTGGTTGCCTGTACAGAAATGGCTGTTGGATTTTATTCTAGAGATATTACATAGAAGACACATTGCTGAAATACTCTGTAAACACTGTAACAGTATTCTGTAGATAATTAAAATTCAAAATTCAGTGTTTGATTTTTCCCAAATCCCTAATGTTTAATCCCACTTTTCACACAGAGTTATTTATTAACATTCAGTAAACAAAGCATTGTATATTTATGCATATCATCCAGACTGGAGCCGTACTTTGTTTCCGAAATGGAAAACCATCTACTGCTTTCTATTTTACTATTGATTCCTGCCTTTGCATCCTCAGACTTTTTGGTAACACATGTCAGAAACATCAAGGTAAGTAATAACTGTGTATGGAGCTTCCATTCTTAGTAGATTAACTTCCTGTCATTTAGTAACATTATCAGAGTTCATACAGTGCTCCCCATCAGGAGCTTTGTCTTCTCTGTTACCAGCGAGCTCCTTTTCTCTCTTCAACATAAGATCAGACTTGGGACTCAGAGTAGCTTACCTCTAATCAGCCTCAGTTTTGACTCAGCTCTGAAGTTCTCCTGCCTCTCTTTTTGAAAGTGTCACTTTCCTGACTTCTCTCTGTCATCACCACATAATAGCAAATGTTTTAGTGATCTTATATTTAAATGTGTAACACAGACAAGTGCTGCCAGGGAACTGACTTTAGCACCTGTAAAGCAATGCAAATTATCGCTGAAAAGATACCTCCAAAAATCAGAAAACAGAGGTGTTTCATGGCATCCAGATAAATATAGCCTCTAGACAAATGACACATTAGTGTTCCCAAAAGATTTGCACCTTAGCATAATGTGAAAGATATCTCTGCCCTCAGAGGGGCCACTTTGGTTTTGACTGGCTATCTCAGTAAGGCAGTGCTCCCTCAAACTCTGCCTCATTTGCTTCACTTCAGTTGCTGGCCACTACTCACTACAACAGCTTATTTTCTTCTTTTTCAGTAGTTACATAGTGAGAGAAAAGTCACAGAGGATAAATCTCTTTAGGGAGCCTTAGAGATGAGTAGAAAAGGAAAGAGCAATTTACAGTCAATTTCTGTTGATTAGGTTGTGGACTTTGCCAAGACTTTGTGTTCGAAAATCAGGATAATAACATATCTACCTTTTAAAAATCAGATTGAGATTTACCCGTTGTTCTCCATATGTCCTGCAACACTCCCACCTTTCTAAATGGGAAATGGCTAAAGCTCTGAGCAGTGTTCCATCCATACATGCTGAACACTATGAAGAAGTCAGATGATTTTCCTAATTTATGCAAATATACTTTGATTGAAATGGGGGGAGATTGCTACATAGTATGAAAGTCTTAGTCCCCTTCCCTAGCTCCTTTGAGCAAGTAGTATGCCAGTGAGGGACGCTGAAGGATGGCTGGCAGATCACCTTCAAGCTGTCAAAGCTGCTTTCAAAGCCATAGTAAGGTGAAGACAATTGGCAGACCCAGTTCTGCTGAAAATTGAGCAAAAATCCAAATCACTAAGTGCATTTGTACTCCTCATTGCTATGCTTGCAGATACTAAGGGCGGAAGAGTTTTTTTCTAGATTTAAAACTACCCATGGAACTACATATTAAAGCATTCAAAGCACAGGTGGTGGTGACAGAGCCTTTCCTTTATGGCCCTCTCATTCTGGCAGGAACTGAGAGGGAAGTTTAGTTTTCACAGCTGAGCTGCATTACGGTCCCTTCCCCGTGGTACCCAATTTGCACTGCTCGCGATGATGAAATTTGTAATGTTGCTGCAGATTTGGAAATAATTTTCATGCCTTATTTTGCCAATGTAGTACTTACGGTTACATGAAAATACCTCATTCAGTGTTGTGAATTCCCAGAGGTCACTTCAAGTTAACTGCACAGTCTTTGCTGAATCTTTTAGTCATGCTGTAGTTTAGGGCTTCTTTCAGCAAGTGTTGTAATGGGAGCCCTGTTTTCCTTTCCTTTTTTATTGGGCATTCAGATTTCTTTTTTCTTCTGTTCTTCTTCTCCAATTTCCGATTTTTTTGCACCTATATTCCTTGCTTTTGCCGCAGCAGGACAGAATTTATTACTGTTATACAATTTATTTCCTAATAATTGGGGCAACTGGCAAATATGTGGAAATGCTGTGGAAATGTTTTATCAAGTATCATTAATTACACAAGGTAAAGGATATTAAAATCTCCGTTTGGTCTAGAATTGCATAACAATTTTTTCAATGGGACACTGTCACTTTCTGCCCACATAGCTTAAAATGACCTTGATGTCACTGAGGTCTCTGGCTACATCCAAGTGAATCATTAAGAATGAAAAAGAATCACAGGATCACAGAGTCACGTAATCCACTCCACTGTGCAAATCAAGGTCAGCTAGAACAGGCAGCTCAGGGCGATGTCCAGCTGGGTTTGAGTGTATCCATTGAAGATCAGCCCAAATACAGTTATTAATACCTTTCACTGAAAGATTTTTCTATTTCTTTTTCAATAAGAATGGCAGAGTAGCCCCCCAAATATTTATAGACTTCAAACTGTTTCAAAACTTCTGTAGAACCCCTAATTCATGATAATGTGTACAATAGCAATTATGTAAAAATCAAATGCTGTTAAATTATCTTTTCATTTAGGAGATAGTAGTCAGAATTGCAGAATTTGTAACTGTAATTTTTTTTTTCACTATTCTTAGAACTGCTTGACAATACCATGTTAAGGACAAGTCTGTACCAAAGAAACAGATAATTCAGTGATTTCTAGCTTTTCATTTCCCAGGGTCCTTACCTCATTTTGTGTTTTGTAAGGAGAACTCATTAGCTGCAATGACAGTACAGAGACAGAAAATACAGTTTCAGTTTTGGAAAGGATGAATTTAAATAGTGAATACTCAGAAAAAGTCCACATAGGTTTGTGAAAAGGGAGAGATATACACATAGAAATTGCCTGTATGGAAATTAATAGTTTAAAAGATGAACCTAGTAAAATGTTCACAGGATTTTTGGCCAAACTCTTACAGAAGTTGAAAAGACTCCCCACCAAAATATTGCATTACCACAGATTGAATAGAATGTCTTGGAAAAAAAACTCCAAAATAAACAAAAAATAACTCTGTGTCTCAGTTTCCAACCTGTAAAGCTCCTACTGTGAAAGGTAACAGAAGCCTTAAATATACCCGAGATGTGCATTTGACTATCGTGTCTCTACTCCTCTGTCTGGTGGAGCAGGTAAACACACTTGCACAAAATGTGACCCATGAGGCTCTTAGAGCCAAAAGAGATAAGGCGTTTGCAGCTGAGCTTACAGGAATTGAGTTACACAAGATGTTATTTTAACATGATTCAGTAAATATATTGGAGGCCAGTTGTCTCTCTCAAAAGAAAGTACATAATATTTTTGTAGACCTTCTGATATTTGCATCTCTTCTTGGAGAAAATATGCAAAAAAAAAAAAAAGTTATCACAGTTTTTTCTTGCTCCATGCAGTCTTTCATAGTGACCACTTCTCCTGTCTGTAAGCCTGCTGATTTACCATCTTTCCTGTTCTTTTTAGAATGAGTGAAACATGGGATGAAATGAGAAAAATTCAGAAGTAAATCTGAAAGAGTGTAAGGATGGGTCTGCCTAGTAGTTTGGATGTGTGTGTGGCTTGAAAAAAAAAAAAGTGAAATCTGTTTTTTTTATGCTTTGATACAACCACCTTTTTTTATTCCAAAGCAAATTAGTTTGAAAAGACAAAATAAACACCATAGGACCCAGAGCCAGGAATTCCCAAGAAAAAGAGGTCACCCTCACGACAAGATATTCTGGTTTTACTTTGATGTCACCACACAGCCAAGCTATACTCAAGGAAGCCACATGAAGCAGATTTTAGTGTTTTCTTTTGTCCGAATGACATTTAAATATAAATGGCACTGAGCATCCAAACCTTTTTTCCTCTCACTCCTTCCTCATCTCCCAGACCATTCATTATTGATTTTCAGCTGAAAGAAGGTAAGTACTTCTTGTGACACTTGAGCAAAATACTAAAACATCAAGAGTCGTTTAACTTGTCTTTCAAACCCACAGTATTTAAGGTGCACTAACATCAAATGAAAACTGATTGATTCACCAAAAGTGGGAATTGTATAAGCAAAATAATTATACCTACCTCAGAGTCCTTGCTTTCTTTTTCATCAAATTTACTTCTGTTTCTAATGAGAACCTATCTCAAGCTTTCCTTCTCCTGAACAACTTCGTTTGCCTAGGAAGCAGAAGACAATTAGTAGGGGCTAAGTGTTGTGTTTCTTAATGCTGCTTTCCTAACTTAGTAATGATTTTTTTTCTGTTTTTCTCTTTACAGAAGCGAAATGCTGATAATGACCTGGTGAGTAAGACTTGGTTTTGTCTGGGCTACTGAGGAAGAGTTATAGTGACAAGAATATTCTTAAAGTGTTCATGTTTCTCTGAGTCCAGTCTGAGCAAATATGTATTTCTAAGCATATGTGACAGGAAGAGTGGTCCAGAGTTGCTTGGTTTAGGCAGTAGTACTAAACAGATAGCTCCTTTTCACTCTCTGATGGAAACTCCTGGACAAGAAAAGAGAATGAGCAAATTATTTTTAACATCATTGTACTTGAATAAACAGCAGTTGTTTGAAGCCACCTCTGTATGTGGTAGTGTGATAGAGATCCAAGAAACAGAGCCATGTTCCAGTTCCAGTTACCATTAGGTCTTTCTTGTTCTGATTTGGAGTGACTGAACATTCTATGGTGATTTATTTTTAAAATTTTGATTCTAGCTGATTAATAAAGCCTTTTTATTTTTCCTTTTTCAATCTACAGGTTGTCAATGGGATAGAAATCTATAGCATGAAAATTGATAGTAAAGTAACTTCCCGATTTGCCCACAATGTCATCACCAGTCGTGCTGTCAATCGTGGAAATGTGCACAAAGAAGTCTTCTTTGATGTTGAACTTCCTAAGACAGCCTTCATTACCAACTTCAGCATGTGTGTAATCTTTACAGTATTATTAAAGAAGACTAAAATGGTGTGCAAATGCAACTGGGAAAAACTAAACCCAAATGTTCATTTTTACTTTGTCATTTGTGTGATTTCTAAATGCCACCTGGGTAATTTTCTGGTACTATTAACATGCTAGATACTTGGAGAAAGGCAAACACTGGTACATCTATAGAAAATATAACTAATTTTCAGTTATTTCCATTCATCATCACTGACTTTAGGGAATGGGGGTTCTTCTCTGGAGATTCATTCACCTTTACAAAAATACTACTTACTTGTTCAGGTGTTAGCAAACCAGAGACATTCCATTACTTAATTTCCCTGATGGTATTATAGCTTAATTCATCTCTTCATTTAAAAGTTATATTTGGAAAAAAGAAGACAGAAAATTGAGAGGATTATTCCTTTACATTTGTATCTTTAGTTGAAATAATATGCAATTCTCACGCCATTATGAGGCTTAATTCCATTGAAACGTGTCCATCTCTGCTAACCACACTGTGCCTGTTTTATTTTCAATGAAAAGTAACAGTAGCTTTTAGGGCACAACTACTCTTAATGCATGCTAGAACTTTTATTATAGGATGAGATGAATCCCCTGTAAGAAATGTCTGTTTAATGGTGTAAGTCTAAAGATAAAATGTTCAGCAGCAGACAGCTACATTTGAACAGATGAGTCTCCCTGCAACAGAGCTGGCTTGCCATTATACAAGATGGCCAAGCTGCTAACTGTAGGAATATGGCAGGTGTAATAGTGTTGCTATCAGCCCAGTTTTAATCCAATTAATTTTCAAAGTAAAATTTGGTATAGGTTCTTTTAAGATCCTTAGTGAAGAGCTCTTCATTACAGCTAAATTTCCTGAGGAGACCATCTTCAGTGCAAGTGCTCAAATCTTGGCAAATATCAGATTCCTGGAAGTGCTTTTTGGCAAACCAATCAATAATCAGAGAAGTGCATACTTTTTGTGTATCAGTGCAAGCCATTCAGCTAAACTTTTCCTTCTGCAGGACAATTGATGGTGTCACTTATCCCGGAACTATAAAGGAAAAAGAAGCTGCAAAACAGCAATATGAAAAGGCTGTTTCAAAAGGACACACAGCTGGTCTTGTCAAGTAAGAACAGTGCCTTGTGTAGCTTCCACACCATCATCCCAGAGCAAGATGTGAAATTGGAAATACTTTGTTCTGGCATAATTCTGCAGTTTGTTTTTTTTCAGCACTATCATTAAATTAGAGTTCATGTAAATTATAAAAAGGAAATACAACTTTTTATTGTGCAGGCAGTAACTGAAATTGTGGAAAGACTGTTTCCGCAGATTTCACTGACTTTATATGACCTTTTCCTGGGATTAAGCTCACTGGAAAACTTGAATAAATTCTACAGTTTAAATGTAATTTTAGCAATAGATCAAAATTCCCATTTTTGTTTTACTCCTTTTTGAAAAACATTCTCCACCAATCCAAACAATAAATATTGTGAAAGAGGATAAATATTTTATTTTTCTTACCCACTTGAATGCAGAGCTTCAGGAAGAAAAACAGAAAAATTCACTGTCTCGGTCAACATTGCAGCAGCCAGTAAAGTCACTTTTGAACTCACATATGAGGAGCTGCTGAAGCGACAGTTTGGAAAATACGAGATGTTTATCAAAGTGAAACCAAAGCAGCTTGTCAAAGATTTTGAGGTAATGGCAAACTCTATCAAACTGGACTGTAACTTAAGAGATGATAGAATTCTGTACATCCACTGAAAGTGGAGTACCATTCTCATTCCCACTGGTTCACTAAAGGCCTACGATAATATTTCTGATTAATCACATGGGGGTCCACAACACCACAATTTTGTGTAGGTTTTTTTTTTTTAAAAAGCCTGACAAATTAGCTCAGCTACTAAGCCTCCAGGAGAAATGATATATGGAAACCTGAAAAAGTCATTAGAGTGCACTGGGGTAAGAGCCTTTCTAAATGCCTTTATACCATAAACTACATTTTTTTCACACACTATTGTACTACATAATCTGAAATTACAGTGATGCATATATTGCATTTTAGACTGTGGCTTTTGTGTCCTAAGATTTGTCTTTGATCACTCCTATCTGCCTTGCTAAAACCCATCTCTAGGGCAATTTTTTTCTCCTTTGTATGTCCAGAAGATGCTGTGTAAAAGTAATTACAAAATGTAAGAGTTCATGCAGCATTATTTTAAACTCTCTACAATAGAAGGCACACCGAGATATAGGTCACAGTTGGGCACAAGTCACAGCTAATGTCTGGGCTATATTTTCAAAGGACTTGAGTATTTATTGACATTGTACAAAATTCCAGCATCTAGCTTACAAACAACTTACATATCTGTTAAGGTTTATGTATTTCTAGCTTTGTTCTCAACTTTTATGTATAAAAAGACCAATTTGGCTGAGGGTGTGTCTACAGAAGTGTAGATTTGAACTGCCATTATGAATTTAAAAGTAATTTTTTTGTTTTACAAAATTTCCTCTTTCCAACCTGTAGTTGCTTGCTGATTGTAGTTGCCTCCTGTAAAAGGCTAAGTTGATATGCTGTGGCATAATCGGTAACAATGATTTTTAATATTTCAGATTGAAGTAAATATCTTTGAGCCCCAGGGTATCACTGAGTTGGAAGCAGAAGCAACATTCATCACCAATGATCTACAAAATGTCATTAAAAAAACTTTTTCAGATAAAAAGGTACAATGACTACTGTATTCCATAATTTATTAATTATGGTTATAATTCTGAAGTAGTAATGTCAGTGCTAGCAATGGAAGTGAGAAAAAAATAATAGAGAAAATGAAGTAAATGAGCTACGAATTCCAAGCTAGCAAGTTGAAGGCCATATCCATACAGTTCAGAAGCCATGTAGTTGTTTGCATGGTATTGTAAACCAAACCAGTGTGCAGTGTGCCTTGTCCCACAGCAGCAGCTGGAAACCTGGATACTGATAAGTGTTTCTTACACTGAGTCAGTATCAGGTAGTTTTCTCATGTGTGGAGGAGGTAGTATTCCTAAGACATGCCCAACAGCCTCATCAAAGGTGTCATTTGCAGTGGAGGGCTGAACTAAGGAAGATGGGAAAGGAAATACATGAAAAATGTTCTAGATAGCATCCTTCACCTATCAGTTACCCATCAAGAAATATATTAATACATATGGACACAAACTAATACTGACCTAGTGAAAAAGTTCTGTGAATATAAATATATTAGTTTTATAAAAATGCAAACATTTTGGGTTCTGTAGCAAATTTTAAGCTGTTAAAGTTCATTTCTAATTAAGGCTTTTCTTTCCAGGGCCATATTTCTTTCAAGCCAACTCTTGATCAGCAGCGAACCTGTGCAAATTGCTCACAGTCTGTCTTGGATGGGGATTTTACTATAAAGTATGATGTGAAGAGAACAACTCCGGATAATCTGCAGGTAAACCTGACAGCTGGAAATTTTGAACTTGAAGCTTAGCTTATAGTAGAGGTCAGGGAGCAGTACAGGCCAGCTGTTTCCTAAAAGACAGGGAGCTGAGTGTGACACCCACCACTGCTGACAGCTCAGAAGCTTCACCAGCCACAAGCCCACTACCTGAGCAAGGCAGACCCAGAGATGCTAGTCAGATTCACTTGAGAGTCCACGGCACCAGGCAAGTTTGTGGTGACACAGCAGGCTGAAGTCAAGATGGGAAGTCAGTCTGCAGAATGGGATCCATATTGAGTTCCTGGACCAGCACAGGTATGGCTGTGACACAGCTGGAGACAGGTGTTTTTACAGTGTAGCTCACGTAAGGACTAAAGGCCCAGGACTGCACTTAAATGAAGCTACTGAGTTCATGGACAAAGGTGAGAATGGTCAGTACCATTAAAGCCTATCAGTCCACTCAGAGACTAGATGCTAAATGAAAGTAATTTCTTTATCCATTTTATCTTTATAATATGCAAAAGTGGTTTTGGTGGTTTTTTTATATTTTATTTTTCAGATTGTCAATGGTTACTTTGTACACTTCTTTGCACCAACTAATCTTCCAAAGTTGCCCAAGAATATTATTTTTGTAATAGACATTAGTGGCTCAATGTCTGGAAGAGAAATAGAACAGGTAAGTTATTACATTGCTATAGATGCCCAATGAATGAGCCTCTGTTGTGATGGAAGGGACATGATGAGTTAGAGTGCATATAAAGCTGCTTAGGCTATACCAAGTGGTTTATGTTCTGACCTCTCTAATTCTCTGGACCGTAAGTACTAGTTTGAAGTGTTACTGTAGAATAAAATTCTATACATTTAGGCTATATTTACTTACTTGTGAATGTTATTAGTTCAAAACTTTTGATATCAACATTTCCAGAGAGTTCTGTCACATGTACTAGACAGTTCCAAAATTAAAATGTGCATACAGTATTATATGCATTATCTATGTTGTTCATTCCATTTACTCTGGGAAGCAGCAGCTCTTTTTTATACTCAGGACTTCTCATTTTAAGCTAATGCTCAGAATTTTCAGGTTTTGGTATTGTGTCAGAATATCCACTCTGGCTTGCATATGAGCTTCTCCACCAATGTGTAGCTGCCCATTTCCCACTGCGTTTGGTTTCTGTACCAGCTTACCTCTGTGTAAGCAATGGTCTGTGACAGGGCACCTGATTTTCCGCTCAGCTATGAAGATTTACCAGATGTAATTGTGTCTGGTTGACTTCACTAGAATTGCTCTGAAATAGACACAGGGACTGGTAAGGACAGACCAAAGTCAGAATTTTTGCATGACATACTGTGTAACATTTAAAAATACCCAAATGCTGAGAGTTTAATAACATAAAATCTGCAAGCACCTATTTTGTGGAGTGTTGAACCCTACATTTGAATCTCTGTCTTACAGACAAGAGAAGCACTTCTAAAAATCTTAGATGACATTAAAGAAGATGACTTCTTCAATTTCATACTGTTTGGTAGCCAAGTACATACCTGGAAAGAAACATTAATCAAGGCCACTCCAGAAAATTTGGATGAAGCAAGGAAGTTTGTGCGGGGCATTTACACTGAAGGCAGTAAGTACTTTATTGGGCTTACCAGTGCATTGTTATGTAAGTTATCAGTTCAGTCTCTGAACATAATGTTACAGCATTTCAGGCTTCTCCTTTTTGTTACTGATGAGACACTCCTAAAGTTGAAATTGACATACATTTTCCTTACTTTGCCAAAGTCCAGGTACTTTTCTATCTAAACATCCCCTGCTTGCAAACGCAAATTCTTCATTTTCATGACAGTATGGTATCTTACCAGATTCCAGTGAAAAATGGGCCTTTATTCTGACTGACTGTGCTGAAACCAAATTTCTATATCTACCTTGCAGTGACAAATTTACATGGTGGTATAATGAGGGGAATTGATATGCTGAATGTTGCTCATGAAAGAAATGCTGTGCCCAAGAGAAGCGCATCTATAATTATCATGTTAACAGATGGCCAGCCAAACGTAGGTAAGTTTGTGTTGGATGGAATAATAAAGAGAATGAATTAACTAACAAAAAATGCTCAGTTAAAACTGGTCTCCATTTTTGGCTTCTGGAAGTTTTAATTATTTAAATACTACTATACCAGTATTATACTACTAAAACAAGTTTTTGGTAATGCCTCTTAAGAAATCCAACCACGATTAGCCACATTTGATTTTGTGACAATTTTATCTCTTTATGAAGAAGACTCAACCTTTATCTGGTTTGTTGCAGGCGTATCAAATACTCAGGACATTCAGACGCACGTAAAAAAAGCCATTGAAGGAAGATACCCTTTATACAATCTGGGGTTTGGCTACGGTGTTGACTACGGCTTCTTGGAGAAGCTGGCGCTAGAGAACAAAGGATTGGCTCGTCGGATTTATCCTGACTCTGATGCAGCTTTACAGCTTCAGGTATTGTATTCCCCACTTATATTAGATGAGAGGTACATTCATTTAAATAACAATATGGACGTTATTATTTTGAAATAATAAAAATCCCAAAGTGTAATCTGTTACTGAGATACTCAAGAGTGTTCTGTAATCAGGATATTAATTGCATTTCATTTTCTCTTTCCCTTATATAAGCAGAAAGTGAAAGGACAGTAGAAGGGAGATACTGTGGGCTATGGAAGAGAGTCCAAAACTTGGCATACAGTGACACAAGTAATGCTTCTCAAGGACACTTTGGTGTGCAGCAAAATTGCTTCAGTCATTCTATCTCTCATTCCTCACAGAACATATAGTTAATATCATGTCAAGGTATGAGAAGAATGACAGAATATAAAAGCTGTAGTTACTCCATTTTTAGGAACTTACTGCAAAGTAAGCTTACCTTAGCTTATTTCTGAAGCATTTTATAGTCGTATAAGGCATGAGAACATGTATAGGCAGTACAGAGTTGACCTTTTTTACTTCTTATATAATAGCAGCCATCTGAAAAATTCACCTAATAATTTAGATACTGGATTTCATTGCAAGCTCTGTCAGAATAAAATACCTAGTCTCCATTGGCTTATGTTGTCATTTCAGTCTCTGAAGGGAATAGATCTAGAAAGTTACTTCTATCAAAAGGGGGAAGCACATGATTAACATTGATGGAATGCATCATCCACAGCATGTTGTTCTCAGATATTTTTCCTTTCTCTTAGTGAGACTGAAGAGTTTGTATGTCCTTTTTCATTTACATTATTTGTAGATCTTTAGACCTTGTACTATTGAGATTCAACTGAATCTTTACATTTTTTTTTATAAAATACACTTCTGGCTTTATTGCTGAAATAGAATTATGTTTGTGGGTACAGATCTACCTCTGAATTAAAGAAACAATGATAGGGGTCTGTACTGGGACCTATATTGTTTAATATCTTCATTCATTATATTGACAATGGGATTGAGAGCACCATCAGCAAGTTCACAGATAACACCAAGCTGAGTGGTGCTGTTGATAGGATGGAGGGATGGGATGTCATCCAAAGGGGCCTGGATAGGCTGGAGAGGTGCGCCCAGGTGAACCTCACAACTTTCAACAAGACTAAGTGCAAGGTCCTGCACCTGGGTCAGAACAACCCTCACTATCAATACAGGCTGGGGAATGAGGTGCTGGAAAGCAGCTCTGCAGAAAAGGACTTGGGGGTGATGGTGGATGAGAAGCTGGACATGAGCCAGCAGTGTGCAATTGCAGCCAAAAAGGCCAATTGCATCCTGGGCTGCATCAAGAGAAGTGATTCTGCCCCTCTACTCTGCTCTGGTGAGACCTCACCTGGAGTATTGCATCCAGCTCTGGAGCCCTCAACACAGGAAAGACATGGACCCGATGGAGTGGGTCCAGAGGAGGGCAACAAAGATGATCAGAGGGCTGAAACAGCTCCCTTAGGAGGATAGGCTCAAGGAGCTGGGGTTGAGAAGCTGGAGAAGAGAAGGCTCCGGGGCGATCTTATAGCCACCTTCCAGTACCTGAAGGGGCCTACAGGAAGGCTGGAGAGGGGCTATTTACAAGGGGCTCTAGTGAAAGGATGAAGGGTAATTGGTTTAAATTAGAGAAGAGTAGATTTAGACTGGATATCAGGAAGAAGTACATTCCCTTGAGAGTGGTGGATCAGTGGAATAGGCTCCCCAGGGGCACCGTCTCTGGAGATATTTAAGGTGAGGTTGGACAAGGCTCTGAGCAGCCTGGTCTAGTTAAGGGTGTCCCTGCTCACTGCAGGGGGGCTGGACTAGATGACCTTTGGAGGTCCCTTCTGACCCTAAACATTCTATGATTCTATGTTTTTCTTTTTTCTTTTTTTTTCCTTATAGGGGTTTTATGATGAGGTGTCAAAACCCATTCTCATGGATGTGGAGTTGAACTACCCAGAAAATGAAATATCACACCTAACTAAAAACACTTTTAAGCATTTATATGATGGATCTGAGATTGTGGTGGCTGGGCGCTTTATAGACAGCAACCAAAACAGTTTGACTGTAGATGTGATAGGTGAAGGTGTAAGTATGGATTTCTTTGTTTTAAGCAAAATTATGTAAAATGTCTGAATGATCAACAGTGGTAATACATAAAATATTTACTGGTTTTTCTTTACCTCAGTGAGAGGATGTGTTACTTCATATGTGACAAATGTGCCCAAGTCATTGCTTTTAAAACTGTGAGTTACTTGCCTAAATCAGCCAGGCATACTGGTATCAGTCTGNCTGCTTCAATAAGTTCCTGTATAAAATAGGCATCATCAGAGTTCTTTAAATCTTGAGTAGCCAAATTCTAATGAACAAATACACCACCCGAATTTGGAAACTGCATTAAGTCATATAGTGTACATCACTAACCTTCAAAGAAGCAATGGAACAAAGATCCTAATACAACACAGACATTTCCTGGGCAAGTGCTCTGTGGGACCAAACTGTTTTTTCAATTTAATAATATTTTCAGATATGAAGGNGGAGCAACTTTCTGCAGAAAACTGGACTAGCTTTGTGAACACATACTTTTAAAATTAGTATCCAATTACCATACCTGATTCTTTCAGGAGCCAAATGTCAGTGTTCAGAGACTCTAGTCTTCACTGGGTGAAGAAAACTGATGGATAAGCCAGCTGAATATTTGAAATGCCTTCTTCTTAAAATACAAGTCTACTTCTAATATGAACCAAGTTATCTAAATACCTCTCCAGATTTTGATTCTGTAAAAATATTTGCCTCTGATAATCNATATGAAGGTCTTGATGTAGGGAGGTTCTGGACGTCCCTGGCTGCTTATAATGCAGCAAAGTTATCTTATTCCAAACAGGCTAATGATGCTCTGTCATATACTACACAACAAGATGCTGAGCAAACAGCTAAAGCTTTCCAAGAACAACAATACATATTTGGAGAGTACATCGAAAGGCTCTGGGCTTATCTCACCATTGAACAACTCCTGGACAAACGGTAATTTTATCTGGAATAACATCTTAACTATAAACCCATTAAGCCATCTGACCAGTACAACTTCTAGGGTGTGAAGCTGAAGTGCACATCACACTGAGGTGCCAATGGGAAAGCATAAAAACCAGTAAGGAAAATCCCCCAACCTATTCTCCTCCCCAGCCTCAGTAGTCCTGTTTCAGGTTGCAAATTAAACAATTTAAAATTATTGTGAATGTAAAGCACATTTTTGCTTTTTTCTTGAATAGCTGGTGGAATCTGAAGTGCTCTTAGACATAACAAATATTCCTTACTGATAAATTAGCTGCACTTTAATATTTAATCAAGTGTTCAGTGAGTAATTTAGCAATCACTGATGCTAGGAATCTCCACCTGTATTCAGTATTGCAGCTACAGGAGAAGAAAAGGAGAATCTTACAGCTGAAGCTCTGGATCTCTCACTAAAATATAAGTTTGTAACACCACTGACATCCATGGTGGTAACAAAGCCAGAAGATTCTGACAATCAAGATGGGATAGCTGATAAACCCATTGAAGGTATAGCCATTATCACAATTTCATCTGATTTGGGAAGTCTAGTTTTCCTTTGATAATCCCCTAAAGAAAGGCTTGTGTGTGTGTGCATTTTTAAACATAAGCCTGAAAAATATACATGCAAGGCTTGGAAAGTAGATGATTTATGCAAAATTACTTTTCATTGTAAAGCTTATTGCCTTCAAACCATCTTTTGTTACTGAATCATACAGGGAAAATACTAGAAATTCAAAATAAGTGTATTTTAAGATAACTCTATAAAATTACAGAAAAAAACCCAAAAAACTAAGAAGCATTTCTATTCTAATAATCCAGATATATTTAGTTTAGCTCACACCACTTTCTCTAAATACATTTTTCTACATACTTGATCTAAGGGCTGGATATAGTAACATCTTTCAACATGAAAGGGGAAAATTTGCATGAGGTCTTTGTCGTGTGGTCTTTGTCTCATGTAAGGCTTTTCAATTTCTTCTATTAAGATCTATTTTTTTTTCCCCAAACTTTTGTTTAGTGGCCCTAAAAGTTCCTCCCAGGATCAGTGTGGGCTCTCTTCTGGCTTCTAGATGAAAAAGCTTTCTTATCTCCTGGATTTGTGATAAGTTAAGGCATTTTAGCATAAAGGAGATGCTTACAGGAGGCTACTGAGTTTTTCTTTGAACTGGATTAAGTACTCAAACCAATTAATTGCTAAGTGCCCTTTAATTCTGAATTGAAGGCATTCAAATCAGGCATTCTGCTGATAATTTTTTTCATTATTTTTCATAACAGGATGCTGACATAAACCCACTCCATGTTTAATTTAACATTCAAGGCACTATAAAGCATAACAACTTTAACGTTTACATCTGTACTCCATAAAATGGAAAAACTTACCCAAACAATTAACAGAAATGTCATCCACTCAGTAATCTTCAGCTCTGTTTTTTTTCACTTGCCAGGTACTTGTAGTGCAAAGACACTTTTCTGAACCTCTTTTCAAGTAAATCCTCTTTTTATACAGAAAGCATAGAGCAGTAATAGGAGAAAATACTCAAAATACTACTGCTAGGTAAGAAATTAAAATAATGTTCTACATACCCTAGAGCCTAAATACACAAAAAAGATCACTGAATCATTCAATCAATAGTAATAGAATGATTCAGATGCCTTGAAAACCACAGAAGAGTAGAACCAATAAAGAGCATTTTGCAATGTGGAGATGTCATAACAATAAAACAATTACTAATAGTGCTCTTGTCATATGCATAATTCATTGCAGTTCTGCTGCCTCATGCAACAGCTTTGTACTTCCAGTGTGTTTCTGTTAGATCTACAAATATTGAGTTGTATCATTAAGAAGAAATTTAATTGTAAAATATTGAAGATACCTGGTGGAATGGTCAAGCTTTTTTTTTTTTTCTTAGAATTTGTTTTAACAGAGTCAGAATCTTCCCTGTTTAATTATACAACTGAAACTGTAAATTTTTTTTTTTCTTCCTTTTACTTTGCACCTGCCCATGGTATCAGCTGAAGGTATGTACATTTCTTATTACATTTACTTAATATTTGTAGATCTAACAG